>JARHVA010003381.1:300000-407500 GCA_037957365.1 Torreya grandis | reverse complement strand
TGCGCACATCTGGTATCAAAAGCTTGGCCCAAACCAATACATTATGGATTACAATCTCCTAAAGGCAACCTTCTTGAAGGAGTTTGATATTCCTAAGTTTGAACAACAAAACATTGTTGCACTGAAGGATATCAACCAAGATTTGATGGATAGTGTTTTCACATATGATGCTAGGTTCAAAACTCTAGTGTCTAAGCTCTTCTTTGATATTCACCTAGTTTAACATGCACAATGATTTTTCAAAGGGATATTTGTGCAGTTATGACATACCCTCTCCATGAAGACATTCATTGAGCCTCAAGAAACTCTTGAGGTAATATTCAAAGTTGAAGTCATTGGAGGCGTAAATATAGGAATCAACCTATTCATGGGGGGGAAAAATTGCCTCAATGACATTACAACTATAAAAGCTTATATCCCATAGTGCACAAGTTACCCATATTGGGTTGTGGTGTATCAACCACAAGTTAGAGAGACACAATAATAACAATTACCTAAGGTAGAATGTGAGATCTCTCATTGATTCACACAATATATATCATGAAGGCCACAATGTGTGCAATTTCCCTCTCTTTTAGTGCACTACCCAAGCTAAGGTCTCTCTACTACAAGATTTGTAATGCCTCTACCCATAACAATTAAAACTATAAGATGATTGATGAGATCCATAAGGCAAGAGACCGAGGAGTGTGATAGGTGATTATAGGACCAATCAACCAAGTGTATGGTGATTATGGGAAAAATCATGGCTATATAGGCCATGTTGTGGGATAGATAATAGGTTTCCCTCACACACTTATTATGAGTGTGGATTGTTGGACCAATACCAACATGACTACCCCAAGTATCCCATTTATGGCTATTACTAAGGTGACCACAATGTTGAAGAGTGCCCAAATTTGAATGCTAGGCTCATGCATGAGGAAAGACTCAAGAAGGATGTTGGTATGATCAAGTTTGAGTGTAACTTAGAACAATGAGTTATTAATGCACAAAATAAGAAGAATATTGTTCCCAAGGTGCATATAACATCTTGTAGCACCCTAGTTATGCAACAATTAGCTTGAAAATAGAAGGCCATGATGGGATATGAGCTAAAGAGGCTTGAAGACAAGATGACACAAATTGAACCCTCTATAACACCCTAACCAAACAAATCACACCATATATATGTTCTATGTGAAGCCATGGATGTCATATAAGATCTACAAGGAAAGCTTCAACTTACCCAAAAATTAGAGGAAAATACAAGGCAAAACCACCAAATCCAAGAATGTGAGTGAGTGATCTCACAGACATACTAGCTCTCCTTTACTTTGAAGGAATGATCCCAATGCTAAAGAATCATTTGGCTAGATATGTAAGGAAACATCTAACCAAGGTACTTGCATTAGATCTAGTGTGAGGGTGTGAAGTGAGGATAACCATGAATGTAGGCTACAACTTAGAACTTCTCATAGATGCAGACATTAAAGTATGGTCAATGTACAACATTCTAGTAGACATATACGTTGAAGTCGATATCCTCATAGGTAATGTTTGGCATAATATGGATAACCTTACCTTATGACCCTCACCACATTTTTTATTCATGGCAATCAAAACAAACCTCAACCCATGGGAAATCCACATAATGCAAGAATTAAGATAATGGGCACAAAGTTTCAAGCAAACTTTGAGATGGTTGAGCTTATTAAGGCAAGCAACTACCCAACTTTACTTGGTAGACCTTGAGGCTATGCCAATAATGTAGACATGCACTTCAAGAAGCACTACCTGAGTTTTAAAAATTAAAAAGAGTGTGAGGTGATTCTATTTTCAAATGATCAAGGCCTATCTTATGTTGAGAGTGTTAATTTGGAGGATGAAATCAACAATATTTAAAATATCATAGCACAAGGAGTACAAAACTTGGAACTGACTAGTGATGGCATCCCGAGTTGGGATGAGGTAAAGTCTACTTTTAATATGATGAGAATTGTTTGTGATCGATGGGTACAAGAATCTTATGAATTTATTACTTGAAAATATTACATGATATGATCAATACCTTAATTCTAACATGTAATAAATGCCTTACACACTAACATGAATCCCTCTCCAAGTAGAAAGAAGATTTGAATGATGCACCTCACATCCAAAGTGAAGAGAATATTTAGTATAATCAAGGGAATACATTTTACATTACCCTAGTATGATTTCTCCATAGACACTACCCCATTTTTACATGATTTGGAGGTATGTGCCCCCAAGGGTAAATATTACATGGGTGCCTTAGTGTACACCTCGAAGGTCACTGTTGTGTGTTGGTGGGCTAAAAAAAATCCAAGTCATCCAACCTAGACCAAGGTTAAATATGCCATATGCACTAAATTTGAGCATAACTATGAATAAAAAGGGCTACCAACATATAGTGGTGACTCGGATCCATGGGTGCATATTCATGAAGGTGAAGACAAGTGCACAAGGTGCATACCTTGTTTCCTAGTAGATCTATAGGTTCATTCTTTGTACCAAACTTTGAAGACATGAGCTGACACATGGTATGTTATGATTGAGATGCATTGGGAGACTAGAAATTGGATAACTTAAAGGAGAAATTCATTCATACTTTTTCCTTCTCCTCATCTGATCTGGGGCTAGTCGAGTACCTACAATGCATTTGTCATGACATCTTAGAAGATGAAGCTATAATGGAAGAATAGGTCAAACATATGTGTATTGATAAGGGACTCACCCTACCTAAGTTATTTGATGATTATGAGGTAAACAAACATTTTATTAAATATGATAAATAAGTATGGATGACATGTAATTAATAATCCATGAACATAAATCATAAACTTGTGTGTAAGGTCGAGTAAGAATCTAAAGAGAGTGATCTTAGCCACTTACGAGATTAAAATTCTTAGGGAGAGTGAGAAATAGAAAATGTACAAGCTGATCAATACAAGTGCTACCATCATCCCCTAACGATAACTAGGGTAAATATCAACTTAGAAGAAGAACTCAAGATGGCCACTATTAGGGATTACTAGTCTGACATAGATTTGTCATGCATTATGTAACTACTCCAAGAACTCTAATACTTCTTCCCAAGAGGATAAAAGGAGATGAAGGGAGTGCATCCCTCCTTAGGAATAATTAATATCACCTTGGTTGATGGAATAAAACCTATTAAGATGTAATCACCTAAAAGTAGTATTTGAGTGCTGAGTGTGTTTCTTGAAACCACCTATTCTTAGCTTAGACCTAGACCTATCCCAAAGCCTATTATTACAATTTTCTAGGCTTTGTGTGTACCATAGGCTTCCCTAGTCAGCTTAAATGTAGTCTTATACCCTCATTTCCTAATCGTAGCCCTTTGTGCCCAATAGTCTACCAATTGAAAATTAGCACCACATTAAGGACACTGGATCCATGTGGTGCTAGTGTCCCCAAAATGGTGCCTATGTCCTTGACCCTATCTTTATCAAACAAATATATTTTCAATTGAAAAACCCTCATAAGGTCAGCCTAAGCATCTTTTATTATCTACACAAGCTACAAAACACTATAAATGCATGACTTTTTGACCTTTATCCACTAGATGGAAATTTGATATAAAATACCTATTCAAACACAAAACAAGTTGAGTAAAATCAAGGTTATTGATCCTTATTTTCCCCTAATTTTGCATAATACCATCTAAAACTGCCCTAAACGTAGATTTTCAATATTTCCTATCTCAAGCATACTCAAGGCATTCAAAACCACTATCATTCTAGCATCATTTTCATTTGCACTAGCACTTAGGTGGGGAGAACCACATCGAGATTGATCCCTCCTCAGAGTATTGGTATGTAGGTAATTCTCTTCACAACAGGGTGTTGAATATGTTCAACTTATCCTACTAATGAACACGCTTTTTAGCTCATACCTTATGTGCAAGGAGGATTAGGGTTTACATCATAAAACAATTTTTACAAGTATAATACATAGTTCTAAACTTTGTGTGCATGGGAACAAAACCTAGAAACACAAACTTAGGTACACCCAAAAGTTTGGAGTAGTCTTATACAAATGACATTAATGCCATTATCAAGACAATGGAGCCACATGACCCCTATATCAAAATGTGGTGCTACTGTTCAATAGGGGTTTTGATATAGGGATCAAGTTGACAACAATCAAACTTGTTCAAATCTTAGTTTTTAGCACTCAGATCATTCGTATTAGGTGTTTTCTAGATAAGTCTTTATTTGCACATATTTATTACTATTTTTAGAGAGTCAGAGCTAGTCAAATTTGTAACAAATTGAAGGCTATTTTATGCATATTATTTCCATGATTTAGACTACTCAACCCTTTAATCAAACTTAGGATTTACATTAGTAAAACCCTAAAAGGTTAAAACATTTGATGAACTCAACTTAATTCAAACATTGCTCAAACCCTAACCCTATATGCTCTTAGGGTTTGTATCCTTTTTGTGTATTGCTCATATTTTAGTTCCAAAATTTAAGAATTACTTCAATATTTATTTTTTGCAATCTTTTTTAGATTAAAATTATTTAAAGGCTCAAAATATACAACTTATTTTCTTACCTTCCAAAACAAAATGACATAATTTAACAATCAATTTGTTGAGACCAATAAGGAAAAATTGAAAGATTTTGTGTCCAAACATGCAGATATGCGAGATGACCTCATCACTATTATTCAAGAAGAAATCCCAAAATTAAATAATGGTCAATCTTCAAATCCTTAAGATAATAACATTATTACACCTACAATGGGTCCAACTCAGCTAGCATAACCTAAAATTATAATTCAACAAACTTAAATGACAACTACACCTATTGTGACTAGTTCCTCCACTCTAGATGTAGAATCCCTTATGCACAAGGTTCATACTCTGCAGGCTAAGGTGTTATATCTTGAGAAGGGAACCATTAGGACATCACGTGCCTTAGATTATAATATTCTATTACACACACCTTTGGCACACCACATAGTGACCACTCCCTTTCCATTTAGAATCATGAAACCTAATCTTACATTATATGATGGCAAGGGTGATCCAAGGCATCATCTTAAAGCTTTTCATGTAGCATGTTTGGACTATGTGTCTAATGATTGGATTCTAACAAAGTTGTTTCCATGTAGTTTAAAATATTATACCCTATAATATTTTTATGACTTATCAAATCAATCTATCACAACATTCAATCCTTTGGTAGACATATTTTTAGCACACTTCTCCATCAATATCAGTGATAAGATCTCATATTCCCAAGTTGCACAGCTAAAACAAAAGTCAAATGGACCTATTGTAGAATATGTATTATGATAAAATACTATATTGGATAAATTGAATATCCCCATGATAGATAAAGAGCTTTATGACATCTTCAAATAGAGTCTTTTACCAGCATTACATGAAGCTATCTTGTTTAAGAAGTTTCCTACATTCACAGATTTGTGCCACATAGTTAAAGAAATATAGGTTAAGCTTCTATCAATGGGAAAACTAAAGTATACTAATGGATAAAAATCAACTATTAAGAGTTAAAATAAGCCTTCGTATAAGGTAAATGCCATTGAGAACAATATTGATCAAAAGGCCAACGTCAATGTAGCTTCTGATCTATATCCTAGACTGGTTTTATCCACTCCTCAACGCCAAATCTTCAACAAACTTCTAGAGTAAACAACATGGGTTTTACAATATCTCTTGGAATGTACTATCATATTTATCCCTCCCATTAAAGAGGTTGATATGACACAACCTATTTTAAATAACTATGACTCTAACACATTCTACGAGTATCACAAGGCACCAAGGCATACAACAAAAATATGTATAAGCCCAAAACATAAGATACAAGATTTGATTAAGGATAAAATTATTGATGTGGGAACACCCATAGAGGAACCAAAAGTATAACAAATAAAATATAAGGCATTAAATTTATTCTCAGATCCATTTCTAAAGCACACAACGAATGAGGCAAGGAACACATCATGTGTTCACTACACATATCAAACATATCCACCACTAGCTTCATATCATACTATTATAGAAGAGGCACACCCATTGGATGATATAATTATCATGTTACATGCTATAGTTCCACCTAGACCACTCATCACCTTCTTAGAGTATGAGATTATTGATGATGATATAGATTTACATGCACTGTTTATATAAGCATACATAGATTATTATCCCATTGAAAGTGTTAAGCATCAGTATATGTGCTATGACATGTTTATAAAAATTGGGGTACTGAGAGTAGGATATATTCCCCATAGACATAATTATTAGTGGTTTCAGTGGTCATGTTCAGAGTTCCATCAAGAATATTGTGCTTCCATTATAGGTTGGACCAACACATATAACCACTCATTATTTAGTAGTACCTAGTGCAGACATGTTTGATATGTTATTAGGTAAGCCATGGTTACAATAGCTATGAGCCATCCCATCCATGATACATAAATGTCTAAAATACATACACATAAATTAGGTGGTCAGAGTTGAGGGCCTCCCATATAAGTATCCTCTACCTATCCCAAAGGCAATTACAACATAGTCACCACTTATAGTTCTAGCACCGTGACTAGATATAACATAGTTATGAGTTACAACTCATAGTACAGTTCTTATGGATACATCATGGAGTTTAGTAGAGTCACCAGTGCAGGCAAGGTCTACTCCTATAGTAGTGACAAGCATGCATACTCTCCCATAAAGAACATTATTAGAGAGACCCCTATGTCAGAGATATGTTACAGATTCTAGAGGAATATCTTCCTCTCAATTTATGCTGAGATAAGTATCATTGGTTTCTCAGGGTTCTCAACATAAGACATGTATTTCACTTACAACTTTTTTTTACTAGATGGGTTCCCAAGACCCCTATAGTTCATAGGACACCATAGTCAGTGCCACAGATTCATAACACCACTACATAGGTAGATACATATGCATATACAAATCACTCAGTATAATAGATTATGGGATCACAATTGCCCTTTCACATAGCACACACGATCATAATTCCATTATTTGACATAGGTCACAATGATAGTGATATTCCCATGAGACTCATCAGTTAGTATGGTTCCTACCCTCTTGTACATATTTTCCTTCTATATTTTGATCCTTGTATATAGTTTATTTTCATATTGCTTGTACATAGCTTATTTTTATAAAACACAAAAATAATATAACATGCCAAAAGTTAAAAACATTCAAATATTACTTAAAAAACACAAAATTTATAAATTATATGCATGGTTATTTCTACATTTCTTATATTTTATAGACACTACATATGCTAGCTGTATTAATATAATTTATTTTATCATACTACATGCTTCACTTATTCTTGTCAAGTGCTTGAAGATTACTTACAAGAATCAAGTCTACTACACTGATCTAGAATTGCTATCATCTACCCATTAGGGGCATATACACTGATTCATGGTTATTCATTTAACACATTCACCCACTTGGGGTCATCCTATACACACTTTCTACTACCAGGTTCTATCCTTACATTCTCCACACTCCAATTTTTGCATTATTATATGTTGATATTGATCATTACTACTCTTACCCAAATTTTTTGCTAGCTATCACTACTAAAGACTCAACATATGTACATCCTAGATCTTATACAAATTTGTACTACATTCATGCATACTTTCATTTATAGGTTACCTATTTTAGACTTAATTGTATTTATATGCTTCTTTTACTCGAGGGCATTTTGAATATGCCATTGTTATTTGGCTATATGCCACATATATTCACATTATGTATGCTCTAGACATGTGCCCATGTTATTATGTGTGCTTTCTTGATTTTATATGTAGACATTTGAACATGTCCTTATATGTTTTATTTTTTTAGATTTAGTGACATGTGCCTATGTCCCTTGTATTGTGGCCCTTTGGCCTATTTTGCATGCCTCATGTGTTTTGTATGTGAGATTTCTTGTATGTATCATGGCCATGACTCTTGTCTTTGATTGTTAAACACACTAGTTTTTGATGCCATGAGGGATCTCATGCATCTACCCTTCCTACTTGGGTGTCATGATGGACATCATGCCCATCTTGCTAGGTATCTACTCAATTCTACATAGATTTATTGTTATATACATTGATTACATCTATCTTGACACCCTTATGAAATGCTAGACATGACATACATCTTAAATTACATACTTATGCTTACATTCTCTTACATTCCAATGTTATGTTTGCAAATTATATTGGATTATCACGTAGTTATCATATATGCTCCAGCTAACAAACATTTTATAGAATTTTTTCTCTTTGAGGATAGTTCTTACACATGTTCAATAGCTACCCTCAAAAGAGGGATCATTCATAGTGGTATGTCAAAGAGACCAAGCTCCTATATTGCATTCACAAAACATTTTTTAACACATAGGGTCAGTTTTAGAAAAAATAGATAGGTAAACATAGAGTAAAAATAGGGAATCGCAAATCAATACAGTGACACATATTTTAGACCAGGTAGACATTAGCACCCAAATAAGGACACTAAAACCACATGGTGTTACTATTTAATATGTGGTGTTAATGTCTAGTAGCTTTAGTTTTAGGACAACTCAGATTGGCTAGAATAGTACACCAGGTACAATACATGTTTGCATAAATTTAGCTATACGCTTGATAGTTATGCTTATATTCACACTAGCTTAGTTCAAATTCATATAAATTGCTCAGATTGGGGGCATCATGTGTGGTATGATCATTACCATATTCAATTTAAATACTTAGATATAATTATTACCACTCAATCCATAATCATTATACTTAGATATCAAATTGGGGGCATGTGCATGGCACATTGTTTCCATATGCTCAGTTACACACAATTTGATTAGATGGAATGAAAAAATCCATGTCATTATTTATGTTGTATACACTTGACATCACATTCTAGGTTTCATTAATTTCATGCCTTACTCCATTTATAGTGGTTGGCATTCTTGAGTGGCCCGGAGTCGCTTAATGTACTTGAGTGTCTACAATGCTGACATACATAGTTAGATATACTTAGTTAGATATTCCGTTTTAGATGCATCTACTACACATGGGTGGGAAATTATGGATTAATAGCCTAATTGAGTTCTTAATCCACGCACATGAGAGGGTTGGATACACTATAAATCCAATCCAAGCTATTCACAATCATGATCCACCAAACAATGGTGGACAATGATGGAGTCAAAATTGGATTGCATTTTTGAGCCACCCACACATGAGGATTGAGAAAGATATCAAATTAGTCCAAGATATTAAATTATTGATCATTATATACACCCACACACATAGGTTGTCACTAGGTTCATGCATTGGTTCACGTACCCAATGAGGTGTATTTGTTTCTTTATTCAATTTTATTATGTTACTTCTTTACTTGGCATAGTCTTTTGATTTTTATATCTGTTAAGTACTAATTTATGCAAGTTTCATTTTTAGGTCATGTTTTGGATTGTGATTTACATACGCATACCCAAATTCACATAGTCAGACCCAACTTCATGAGATTCACTTCCTAGGTAAGTCCTGGTATGCTTCTTTTTCCTTTATACTAGTCATTTCACTTTGCTATATTTCTAGCATAAAGTGGGGAAAATTGTTAGGTTGTGGAGCTAAAAGCTTCACTGATGCAGACATTGGAGGAGGGTGCTGAGTGTCATAGTCACCGGTGTCGGTCAGGCCAATCGACGTCGATTAAGTGGAGACAAGAAGCTGCCAACGACAGTCAGAGATCGGCCTACGTCAGTCACCCCCAGGTAGACAAGGACCGACGTCGGTCACCTGTGTGGTTTTGAACTATGAGTTCCATGGACAATTCGTTAACAAACTAGTTGTTTGCATGAAGAAGGCTAATTTTAGTCTTGAGCTGCGGATCTAATCATTGTAATTAGGTGTCTAATTATTGTTTGCATGAGATCTATATAATAGACTCATGGGCTATATTGTAATTTGTGCTAGAGAGTAAGAGAGAAAATATTAGCTCCTTCAGAGTGAAGAGAGCAAGGTGTGTTCCTCCTAGTGCCACAGTGCCAAGTATGGGTGCTGGTTTGGAGAATCAGAAGGATTCTTCATGTATGTAAGATCTTGGTCAGCAAGTGTGCAAGGCCACGTTTGGAGATCTGCATGGTAAGTAAGATCATTGATCTGTAGGTGTATGTGTGTGCGAGGTTTAAGGTTTGTAGGTGTGCAAAACCAGGTTGATCTACAGGTGGTAGTAGGATCAAGGTGATAGCAACACAATAGGGAGTAGGATCAGGTGGGATCTACTTGGAGTACGGTGTGTACTCAGTTGGAGAGCAAAGAGGAAGGCAAGGTAGATCCTTCCAAAGTAAGATCATTTGAGTTACAGGTTGTTGCAAGTTCATGGGAGATCTACTTGGAGTGTGTTGTGTACTCAATTTGAGTATGTGTGTATACTCAGTGTACTGGCACTATTATTACTGACTGGTTGACTGGCAGTGTTGTTACTGGTTGGTGGAGGTGAACACTAACTCTGTGTTTGAGTTGTGTGTTGGGACCGTAATTGAGAGAGTGAGCTCTTGAAGGTGAATTACTGAACACTTGGTGTGGGAAGCCTGTAAGGTGGGAAGAGTGTGGCATCTCTTCATTTGTAATTCTTTTCTGGAAGAGTATTAATACAATAGGGTATTGTCTCTCATATTCATTGTTATTTCTAAATTCTAGTTACTTATTGCTTCTGGTTATTTTTGCATGTTTAGTTGCATGGTAATCAATTGTGCTTCTGGGTCCTAACAGTTGGTCTCAGAGCTAAGGTTACAGGGAGCAAGTTTGTGTTTGATTACAGGTCACTCTCAGGGGTTTCTGATTGAGTGGGAGTATAACAATGGTAGAAGAAAGTAAGCTAAGAATGGAGGAATTGAAAAGCACGAATGGTCAATTACGGTGTTATGGAAAGAAAGAGTAGGTAAAGAAATATTGTTGGTTGGTTCAAGATTAGCATGAAGGAACTGAAGAAGCAGATGTTGCAGGTGTTGTTGCACAGGATGCTCTAGGATGTTCCTTGGATAAAGTAGAATCTTGTTTTATAGATTCTGTTGCCTCTTTCCATGCAGCTCGAAATAGAGTATTTTTCCATGTTAAGGTCTTTGGAGACTTTGGAAAGATTTATTTAGGGGCTGGTGTGCCTTGCCAAAGAATTGGCAAAGGGGAAGTGAAGTTGAAATTGTAGGCGGCCAACACATGGGTGTTGAAGGAGGTCATGTAGGTCTCGGTTCTGAAGATAAGGCTAATTGCTTCAGGAAAGTTGGGTGATGAGAGATGCACAGAAACTCTCACAGTGGATGCACTTGAATTAGCATGTGGTAAGAAAGTAGGTACTCTTTATCTACTTGCTTGTATTATTGATTCTTCTTTTGTTGTGAAGACGTGGCTTTGTAGGCTTGGTCACATGAGCAAGAAGGAGATGCATGTAATTAAGAGGAAGTCAGATGTCTTTGACAAACTTAATAACTGGAAAGCCTTGGTGTTTCTAGAGGAGATGATGGACAAAGATCAATGGATGGGACTGAGTAACTCTGAGCAGGGCAGTTTGGACATGGGTATGATTCAAAGAAAGCTCACAGGTAAAAAGTCATCACTCACAGGTGAACACACTTACCGACATCGGTCATGGGGAACCAACGTCAAACAAGCAGGTGTCGATGTTGGTCATGTGCAGACCGGAGCTGGTGGTGTTGGGCAGGGTGGCTACCAGCGTCGGTCAGGGAACTAATGTCAGTGACCAGGTAAGACTGATGTCAGTCAGGAAATTGGCATCAGTAAAAAGGACAGTCGCATGGAACTGACGTCGGTCAGATGCAGATTGTGTGGTGACCGATGTCAGTCACTCTAACGGATTTTGGGTAGACAGCAAGCTGTCAAGGAGTCTCAAATACCCATATGGAGGACTGAAAGTGGTAAGTCAGCCTCAAATTCATTGTTCCTCTTCTTTATACTCATTTCTCACTATAGAGTAGGAAGGATCCAGGAAATAGTGGGAGCGTGGCATGGATGAGGATGCAGAACCAAACGAGAGATAAAAGTACTGAGAGACGAATGGATTCCTTGGTTAAAGAATAGAGAGAATGGACACGTGAGATGGAAGGCCAGGTCATATGGTATTGAGGAAGCTATAGGATAGTGGTATAGGGTTTGATAGGTGGATGACAAAGCATAGCTTTAGTCAATGTCAGTGTAACCATTGTGTTTGTCTTACCAGGTTGAATAATTATTGCAACATTATCCTGTTACTATATGTGGATGGTATGCTAGCTAGCAGGTTCGTACATACAGGGTTTTGCTGAGCTAAGGGTATGGTTAGTTCAGTGGCATGTCATGAGGAATTTGGAGTAGTGAAATTATTTGGCATGAGAGACATGGAAGATCACAGGTTGATTTTGTCTCCAGTGGGAGCTGATGTGAATCAGGTGTTAGCGAGGTTCAATACATAGGATGCAAAACCAGAGCACACCAAGGGCTGGACAGTTCAGTGTCCAAAATCACATGAGGTCTTGTATAGACATGAGTTTTCCCTAGCAGTGGGAGCTGTCAGAGAGTTAGGAGCCAATTCAGGGAAGTGGGTTGTCAGGTATTTGAGAGGGACCAGCAGCAGGTATACATGCTATGCAGGGTTAAGACTTCACTACATGGGTTTGTAGGTTCGGATGTGGCAGGTTACTTGGATGATAGGAGGTGTACCATAAGTTGTGTGGTGGGTGGTCTTCAGGATTGATCTTGAAGAGGGATACAAGCCAAGAAACAGATTAGACAGTGTACAAGTATAGGTACAGTGCAGCTATTTATCTCCAAGTGGGAGATTGTTAGGTTGTGGAGCTAAAAGCTTCACTGATGCAGACATTGGAGGAGGGTGCTGAGTGTCACAATTGTTGGCATCGGTCAGGCCAACTGATGTCGGTCAGGTGGAGACAGGAAGTTGCTGACAATGGTCAGAGATCGGCTGACGTCGGTCACCCCCAGGCAGATAGGGACCGACGTCGGTTGCCTGTGCGATTTTGAACTACTAGTTCCACAGACAGTTCGTTAATGAATTAGTTGTTTGCATGAAGAAGGATAATTTTAGTCTTGAGCTGCAGATCTAATTATTGTAATTAGGTGTCTAATTATTGTTTGCATGAGATCTATATAATAGACTCATGGGCTGTATTGTAATTTGTGCTAGAGAGTAAGAGAGCAAATATTAGCTCCTTCAGAGTGAAGAGAGCAAGGTGTGTTCCTCCTAGTGCCACAGTGCCAAGTATGGGTGCTGGTTTAGAGAATCAAAAGGATTCTTCATGTATGTAGGATTTTGGTCAGTAGGTGTGCAAGGCCACATTTGGAGATCTACATGGTAAGTAAGATCATTGATCTGCAGGTGTATGTGTGTGCAAGGTCTAAGGTTTGCAAGTGTGTAGAACTAGGTTGATCTGCAGGTGGCAGTAGGATCAAGGTGACAACGACACAACAGGGAGCAGGATCAGGTGGGATCTACTTGGAGTACAGTGTGTACTCAGTTGGAGAGCAAAGAGGAAGGCAAGGTAGATCCTTCTAAAGTAAGATCATTTGAGTTTCAGGTTGTTGCAAGTTCATGGGAGATCTACTTGGAGTGCGTTGTGTACTTGGTTTGAGTATGTGTGTATACTCAGTGTACTGGCAGTATTATTACTGACTAGTTGATTGGAGGTGTTGTTACTAGCTGGTGGAGGTGAACACCAACTCTGTGTTTGAGTTGTGTGTTGGGACTGTAATTGAGAGAGTGAACTCTTGAAGGTGAATTACTGAACACTTGGTGTGGGAAGCCTGTAAGGTGGGAAGAGTGTGGCATCTCTTCATTTGTAATTCTTTTCTTGAAGAGCATTAATACAATTGGGTATTGTCTCTCATATTCTGTGTTATTTCTAAATTCTAGTTACTTATTGCTTGTGGTTATTTCCGCATGTTTAGTTGCATGGTAATCAATTGTGCTTTTGGGTCCTAACAAAAATGTAATCACCTAAAAGTGGTATTTAAGTGTTAAGAATGTTACTTGAGACTACCTATCCTGGATTATCCCTAGACTTATCATAGAGCCTATTATCATACTTTTCTAGCTTTTGTACAAACCACAAGCATCCCTAGTCAGCTTAAACAAAGTCTTAAACCCTCATTTCTTAATCTTGGCCCTTTGTTCCTAGCAGTTCACCAGTTGGAGATTAGCAACACATTAAGGAAATTATAGCCATGTGGCCCTAGTGTCCCCAAAATGGTATCTATGTCCTTTATCTTTTTTGAACAAATATATTTTCAAAGGTAAAACCCTCATAAGGTCACCCTAAGCATCTTTTATTATCCGTACAAGCTATAAAATAATATAAATACATGAATTTTAGACCTCTATCCACTAAATGGAAACTAAATGCAAAATACCTATTCAAACACAAAATACTTTGAGAAAAATACAGATTATTAATCCCTATTCTACCCTACTTTTGCATAGTACCATCTACAACTGCCCTAAGCTCAAATTTTCTAGATTTCCAATCTCAAGCACACTCAAGCCATTCAAGACCACTATCCTTCTAGCATCACTTGCACTTTCATTATCACTTAGGTGGGGATAACTACATCAAGATTGATCCATCCTCAGAGTATTGGTATGTAGGCAACTTTCTTCACAATGTGGTGTTGATGATGTCCACCCTATCCTACTAACATACACACTTTTCAAATCATGCCTTAATTATAAGGAGGATAAGGGTTTACATCATAAAACAACTATTATATGCATAATAAAAAGTTTGAGACTTTGTGCAAATAGGAATAGAACCCAAAAACATAGATGCAGGTGTACCTAGAAGTTTGGAGCAGTCCTGCATAGAGGATATTAACACCATTATCAGGACACTAGAGTCACATGGTGCCGATGTAAAAATGTGGTGCTTCTATCTAGGAGGGGTTATGATATAGGTATCTAGTTGATGATAGTTAGACCTATTCATTTCTCAGTTTCCAATACTCAAATCATCCATATTGGGTGTTTTCTAGATAAGTCTTTATTTGTAATATTTATTACTATTTTTATAATGTCAAAGCTAGTCAATTATATAACAAATCAATGGATATTTTATGCATATTATTTCCCTGATTTAGAATATTCAACCCTTTACTCAAACTTATGATTTACATTAGTAAAACCCTAAAAGGTTAAAATAGAATAAATGGACATACTAGGTGAACCCCAACTTGCGCACCAAGGTTAAGGTAAAAATTGACATGTTGGCTATTGGTGTGATATACCTAGTTTATGAGTCTAAATGGGTGAGCCTAATTGTCATTACTATAAAAAGGATAAACACATATGCATGTGTTTATTATTAACTACTAAATGCTACCTACATCACTGATCCTTTTCCCTCCCACTTCATTGAGGAAATTCTTGAGGGAGTTGCAGGTTGTGAGGTTTACACCTTCATTGATGGATTTTTAAGCTATCACCAACTGGAGATTGAAAAGGAGGACAAGCCCAAGACCACCTTTGTAACTGAATAAGGTTCATTTTCCTATAATGTTATGTCATTTGGCTTAAAGAATGCACATTTTACCTTCTCATGCATTGTCATAGTAACCTTCAAGAAATTTTTTCATCAAATCCTTTAGGGATATTTGGATGATAGGATAATCTATGGGATAGTGAAGAATCGCCATGACAACCTAAGACTCATGTTCGAACATTGTCAACAACTTCACTTGCATGTCAATTTGAATAAATGTATCATTATGACACCTTTTTTCACACTACTCGGTCATGTGATTTTTAAGGATGACCTCCTTGTCAACCCTATTAAGGTGGCTATCATTTTATAGTTAGAGGCACCCACAACTAAACAAGAAGTGCACATGATCTTAGGGAATATTGGATTATATCAAAGTTCATTCATCACTATGCTAATATTGTTATGCCATTGGAAGAACTTATGTAAAGTAATGATCCATTTTTTTGGGGTGAGGTACAAGAGGAGGCATTCATGACATTGAAAAAAAATTCAAGTGCACCAATGATCTATTTTATAAAATTGATGTTCCCTTTTCATGTGTTTATTGATGCAACTGGGATAATAATATTCATAATTCTAACTTATTTAGGTGAGAACAAGATGGACCATCCCATCTATTTTACTAGTAGTAAGCTTACAATAGTTGAACATAATTATAAAATCCTTAAACACAAGGAATTACAATGGTGTATGTGGTATAAAAATTATGTCAATATCTATTGGACACTTCATTTATTTTCTTTGCTAACTTTGAAGCTAGGGAGTACCTTGTAAAAATTCCCATGCTTCATGGAAGGATTTGCCCAAGGATTATGTTATTTTAGTAATTCCAATTTTGTGTGGTTTTGAAGCCCAAAAAATAGAACTTGGGTCCTGACCACCTATCATGCATCGATATAAGAGAGGATGTACAAAACTTTGAATATAACCTCATAGGTGTTTAATTATATGCAATTCAACATGCCCATGAAGATCTTGACTATATTGCTATGTTTTTCACATTTGAAATTACTCCCAACGATCTCTCCACTAAGGAGATTAAATAAATAGTTATCCCCACCATCCCTTATCAACTCATTATGAGTGAATTTTACAAGCTCAAGGATGATGAAGTCCTACACGTTTATATTTTAGAACATGAAAATATGAGAATTCTATAAGGACATGATGGTATTTTTAGAGGACACTTTACTATTGATGTCATTGACCACAAAATGTTACTTTTTAGCTTATGGGGGCCTACCTTGTTCTATGATTCCAAATAATAATATGCATGAAAGTGTGATATCTACCAATGAACTAGAAACCTAACCACTGAGATGAGATTCCCCTCATCCTCATCCTAACCAAGGAGCTATTTTGAAAATGGCATGTTTATTTTCTAGGCCCAATCTTTCTAGAAATGCATAAGACTTATGGACACTATATTATCACCACCACCGACTATCTTACTTGTTGGGTTGAGGCCACATTGACAAATAATTTTAAAGTAATAACAACAACACATTTATTATGGGAGAATATCATAAATTTTAATAGGTTACTTTTAATTTTGACCAGTAATCAAGGAACCCATTTCATCAATGAAATTGTGTACTTACTACTGTCTAATTTCATGATTGTGTATCATAAGACTACCCTGTACTACCCAGAGGCAAATGGGATTATAGATGATTTCAATAAGATTATTATAACGACACTAATAAATATTTTTGATGTCAGATGCAAGGACTAGAATGACCATTTATTTATTGTATTGTGGGCCTATATGATAAGTTATAATCATCTCACCAAGTCCACCCCCTTAAAAGTTGTGTTCAAGACAAATACAATGCTTTCAATGGAATTCTAAGTTCCTTCCCTAAAAATCATGTATATTGGTCAAATAGAAAATGAGAAGTCACTCAAAGCATGCCTAAAATACCTCATATAAATGGATGAAAGACACATTATTTCTCAATGGAACTAGACTTGGAAAAGTCCTAAATAAGGATACATTAGGTGTGTCATAGGAAAAACTCAAACTAAGACCAATAAGGATGAGCCTTGTAAAGATGCAATACCCTAAGGGTGTAACATGCATAAAATAATGGGAGTTAGAAGTGGAGTGATGCAAGGTGAAGGACTACAACCACCATTGAGGAGGAAATGATGTTGACTTGAATAATGTCTATATGGTCAACATAAGAAGGAAGACCCCCAAGGGGAATGCCATATTTAACGATTCTATCAAGCAATAATTGGACAAAGTTAGGATTTTCCAACCTTCTAAGTTCCCTCACTTTAGCATGGCTAAGGAGTTAATGTGCCTTTTTATCTCATGCATACATAATGACATGTTCTACTTTATTATCTAGAGAATGAAAATCACACCTACCCAAATTCACAAAGTAACTCAGTTAGTCCAATCGAGCAAGGATATCAAGGAAGCATTGGCCAACACCAAGGAGGTTTAACACATGGCCAAGGATCTTGAGTACAATAAAGTGGGGTTCACTTACCCATTTTTATTATTAATTATAAATTCATAAGGGTTGAAATGTGCTTGGTAAGTACCAAATTGCATGGATGAGGGTGATAAGTAGAGATCAACAAGAATTTTCTATACATCAAACATGAAATGGCCAAGGGGACATTATTTAACATTTATAAGTTTTTATTAGACTAAATTATTGAAGGCATAGATAAAGTGCACCAACTTGGGGAGAAATGAAAATAAAACAAAATTATGATGCTCTTGTAATTTGATGAGATTGACATGATTGAGGGTGTTGAGGAGGGCCAATGAAGATACCCCTTCCATAACAAATCTCTAGCATTAAAATATCAAATCTATACTTACCATGGGGTAGTCCTGACCAAATATAAGGTGAAAGTGGATAGGTGGTTTTCAAAGTTGAAGGAGGCCATAGTGGATGAGTAGTACATACCAAGTCTAATGCTAGAAATGATGAAGGATTAGGTCTAATTCACCACTATACAACATTACTCATTGACGTGGATCAAACTAGTTGATGTCAATATGACAGGTTGGCTGAATTTTCCATATGAGTTTACATCACATTACTTTGTTGATGAGGTGAATGACATATCTAATACGTAAAAGGTAACCATGGACATGCAAAGGATAAATATAGATGCTCATACACTTTACACCAAATATGTACACCCAAGAGAAACCATATTGAAGGAAGAGGATGAGGAAGATAACATTGGGTGTATCTATTAGGATATTTATTTATAATAATAGAAATAACATTAAAATATAATCAACTCCAAGGGGGAAACCTCCAATAATAAGAATAAATGAGGAAATGAATTCAATAATAAAACTTATGATGATTATGGAGATCCATGCTCCACAATATATATACCCATAATTGGGAAGAGTCACACCCATAATAGGGAAGGGTCACACCCATTCACAATTATGTTGGCCTAACTATTAAGAATTAATAAATTAAAGATAAAGGTTATGATCTCCATTCCATAACCTTAGTAACAAGTCATTCCTCTTCATAGAAACATTGCCCTCAATGCTTAACAACTCAGGATGTTGTTGCATGAATTGTTCATCCTCCCATGTTGCATCTTCAGTGGGTAGTTTCTTCCATTTGATGAGAAATTCCAAAATGGCTTGGTTAAATAATTTCTTCAGTTATGTCTCTATAATAGTCTTAGGTACCATAATGAACTTCCCTTGATCTAACTCAGGCAAATCAGACTAGACATGAAGCTTAGAACCAATTACTTTCTTTAAGAATGAAACATGAAAGAGAGAATGAATTTTGGAAGAAGGTGGAAGTTATAACTTATAAGTGACACTTCTAATCTAGTACATAACCTTATAGGGCCCATAAAATTTTGGTGTAATCTTGATGATCTTATGTTATTTAAGTGATGAACTGACCATCTTCCTTAAACAAATAGGTGAACATGTGCCTTCAATAAATATAGCTTTTGCCAAATAGACGCATTACTGGAAAGGACTAACCTTTTACAATCTCAAAAGATCAACAAAAGCATTAAATACCAAAGAATCTTCAGCAAATGATCTCAAACCCCACTCAACAGGCATACAAACCAATTGGCCTGGTTTTGACTACATTTAAATATTATCTACTCTCAGATATAAAATGCGCCTGCACCTTTCAACACTCTAGGTAACATTTATTACCAGTAGAGAAAAAAATAAAAGGAATTTAGCAAAGTCAATGGTACCATTTCCATCTGCATCAAGCTCATTTATCATGTCTTGAAGCTCTGCTTTAGTTGGGTTTTGGCCAAGAGAGTGCATAACCGTTCCAAGCTCCTTTGTTGTGATACATCCGTCTTCATCCTTATCAAATAAACTGAAATCCTCCTTAAATGTAGAGATTTGACAATCCTTTATATTCTATTCAAACATTTCTCTTACAATCTGCAGGCAATCTTAATATCTGGCGGTCCACAATTTTACAATTGAGAACAAACATGGCCCTGTATTGAGTAACATACTTTTCATGTCTTTGACAGTCAACGTAGAGAGTTGTAAAGCAAGCTAGACAGGTCAACAATGCATCATATTTCTTACCCTTCCTTCTACGCTCCAACCAGGCTTCATCTCTGTCATCGCTACATGGATCATAAAACTCTGGTTTCACACTGTAGTCTATTTCATCATCATTTGACACTTCACACAAGATGGATCATTTGTTACTCTTGCTGGTGGCTCTAGTTATGCTCAATGAAGTACAATGCATCTTCTGCCTACTGAACTAGTGCTAATCCTTCTGCAATTATGTGCTACTTAAAATTATGTGCAATTGGATCTAAGATAACAGATCCTTCAATTTTCCTTCATGGTCATAGGTTGACTAACGCCTTTTATCTGATACAAAATAGGCATCGACCTTCATCAAGGTATTTCAGCATATGTGAAGATGCTTACATTATAGGCTTGGTCTCCATTTCATTCATCCACTTTGCCTCATGAACAACACGCATAAAAACCATTCGATCACTAAAAATACTTCTCTCCATAAGCCTTAGTGGCTTTAAGCCACTTGCAAATTCCCGCTCTTGCATTACACGGGTGACAAACACATAGTTCTGAAATGTGTAAGCATATCTTTGAGGTTTGACATAGAAAGCATCCAGTATATTAAAATGCTCCGGACAATGTCTTGCCACTTAGAAACAGGTTCAGGAACAATCTCCACAGCATCACATAGTTCAAGTGTCTCGTTTATCCTTTGAAGAAATGTTGATTTTCCAACACTAATGTTACCTTCAACGCATAATGTTAATCTCTTTTCCTTTTGAATTCCCTTTTCATTATTGGGTTTGTCACAGCATTATTCCTCGATCTCTCCCAAGGCTTGGCTTTCTCAATATCCAACAACCCAAGACTTGCTTTCTGTTACCACGGTCAAACAAGATAATACAGGTTGAATGGCCTTCTTGACTCTTTCTCTCCCTAAGGAGATCCTCCCTATTTTTCCTCCTACGTCCCCTATCCTCTTGAATGAATTTTCTTTTCTATTCTCTTCTCTAACCTCTACGCCCAACTTGGGCTCAAAAACAAAAATAGTTTTTAATTTGTAACAACATACCCAGGTTGAAATATTTTCAACCACTCCTCCGTTATTCCCTCAACAACCCCAATAATTTACTTCTTACCTTTATTTTTTTACAATTACTTCTTCGTAACAACATATTAGAGGGAAAATACAAATTATTGAATTTGAATTTAATCATGACTTGTAACCATGTCTTGCCAAGAAAATGAATGTAGATGCTCCTGCATCATTAAGTGACCATTGTTTATAGGGTTACAAATTTGTAAGTGAAGGAACACCTAATATCCTTCCTCAAAATTCTTCTCACTATGGTGCTGATCAGCTTATTGTTTCATCCTATTTTGATCCATAACCAAATTCTCCTTAAGGACTTGACACACTTCCTACTAGTATTGAAGATGATCCTCAACCACATGGGATTTATAATGACCTTGCAAATAAGATGTAGTATAAGGTGGGGGGTAGCCATAGAGAGCCTCAAATGGTGTCATCTTTTTCACTATGTGAAATGACATGTTATACCACCATTCTACCTATGAAATTCACTTGGACCATTGTGCTTGTGTTTATGAGGCAAAATAATGTAGGTATCCTTCAAGATAATTATTTATAATTTTAGTTTGGCCATCTGATTATGGATGATAAGATGAACCATGGGCATGTTTTGTGCCCCACATAGAAAATAGTTCAATCCAAAATATGCTAGTGAAGATAGGATCATGATCACTCACAATGATTTTGGGAATTCCAAGGATTTTTGGTACTTTTTCCATGAATACTTTTGCCATGGTACTAACTTGAAATAGATAAGAAATCCCACCAAAATGTGTGTACTTGGTGAGTCTATCCACAACCACTAATATCACGTCCATGTTATTTGATTTAATTAGGCCTGTAATGAAGTCCATTGATATTTCTTCCCAACGTTGTGCTAAAATGGCTAATGGTTGTAAGAGACCTAGGGTCTTAATCATTTCTCCTTTATTTGGTTGACATATCAAACATTCTTTCACAAATCTATGTACATCCCCCTTAAGGCCTTCCCAAAAAAATCCTTCTTTATAAATTGATAAGTCTTTAAGATCTTGAAGAGTCCTCCAATGGGTGAGTCATGCATTTGAGACAAGATACTAGCTTTGATTTCTGAATTTTTACACAAAAAGAGTTTGTCTTTGTACCATAATGAGTCTCCTTTCCAAACATATTTATCTATATAATATGGGTTCTCTTGAAATTGTTATATGAGTTTCCTGGTTGGAGTGTCTTGTTTCCACTCTACTCATGCTACTTCTACCCATTCAAGTTTTAATAAAGAAATAACATAAAGTTTTGCTTCCTCTACTAGTTGTTGATAAAGTGCATCAGATACAATATTCTCCTTTCCTTTTTTTAAATTAATTTAAAAGTCATATCCTAGCATCTTTGTGACCCATTTATATTTCTCCTCTAAAGATAATCATTGCTCCAAAAAATACTTTAGACTTTCATGATCTATCTTAACTTTGAATGATTGGCACCACTATTTAACTACATGAATGATTGCTAACATTTCTTTCTAATATTTGGGCCTTACCAAGTTCTTTCCCTTTAATTTTCAACTCTCAAATGGTAAGGGATTCCCTTATTACATTAGTACTACCCCAATGCCATGGCTAGAAGCATCACATTCTACCACAAATGTCTTAGAGAAGTTTGGTGTAGTTAGCACAAGCATGGAAGTATGAGCTTATTTCAATTGTTAGAATGCTTAGGTGGCTAAGTCTGAACATGAAAATGAATCCTTCTTCAATAATGTTTTTAAGGGTGCTACAATGCAAGCATAATTACAAATAAATCTTCTGTAGTAGTTTGTTAGACCCAAGAATCCTCTTAAGACTTTGACATTTTAAGGTTTTGGCCAATCTTTGACAGCTATAATATTCTTAGGGTCCACTTTAACACCTTCATGTGATACCACATGTCCTAAGTACTCCACTTCATTCACTTCAAAGGCACATTTAGATTTCTTTGCATAAATTTGATGGTCTTCCAATTCCTTTAATATCTTTTCTACATGTTGCAAATGTTTTTCCCATGTTTTACTATAGAATAATATGTCATCTAAGAATACCAATACAAATTTATGAAGACATGGGAAAATAACTAAATTTATGAGGCTCTAAAAAGTATATGGAGCATTACTGAGACCAAATGGCATAACTAAGAATTCATAGTGACCCTCACATGTCCTGAATGCAGTCTTATGTACATCTTCCTCCTTTACCTAATTTTGATGATACCCTAAATGCAAATCTAACTTAGTAAAGAAAACAACACCATTTAATTCATCCAATAATTCATCAATGATAGGAATAGGAAACTTATATTTCAAAGTGATCTTATTGAATTCCCTGTAATCTAGGCAAAATATCCATGATTCGTCCTATTTTTACCCATAACCACTAGAGATGAATAAACACTTTCACTGGGATGAATAATACCTAAGTTTAGCATTTCCTTCACCCATTTTTCACTTCTTAAATTTTTTTTCATAAGGTTAGCGGTAAAGTCTAATGTTACGAGGGATACTTACTAGACTCAATTCAATTGCATGATCATGATATCTGATTGGAGGTAGGCCCTTTGGTTCTTGAAAGGCTTTTTAATGTTGTTGAATAATTGTTTAAAGATTTGGTAGTTCCTAATTTTCTACATCATGTGCTTTTAAGATATGTAGTTATGCCACTATGACATAAGATCCTTTCTTAGGTAACTTATCCATCCTATGAGAGCTAATAATTTGGCTTGGTGGGGATTTCATCTTGTTAAGTGTGTAATTTTTCCCATTTATACTGAAAATCATGAATAAGTTTTTAAAATTGAAAGACACTCTTCGCAATTGTTTAATCCATTGCACTCCCAAAACTACATCTGATTCCCCAATTGATATAGCAAACATTCATGAATCTAGATGATAGTCCCCAAATGAGAGATTGATATGATGAAATTTACCCCCACAAGAGAGTTCTTTCCCATAAACAATGATGACTTAAAAATTGGAGACTAGATACACAAAACAATTGAACTCATTTGCTAATTTTCTATCAGTGAAGTGATGGGTACTCCTTGTATCTACTAAACCTGTCACTTTCTTCTTCTTAATATAACACATGACTTTGAGTGTTTGTGGTGTGCTTATCCCATATAATGCATGTAGAGAGATATTAGGGCTTTCTTACTCCTAAAAATTTGCATGCTCTTGTTCTATTTTTGGTTCTTCTATAGCTAATTCATCTTCCTTCAAAACCTCATTCTCACTAATCATTATCCTTTTCTCACCATTCACACACTAATGTCCTCTAGACCATTTACTATCACAATGCCAACATAGACCCTTTTCTCTTTCTTACACATCCTATTGAGGAGAGAGCTTGGTAATTTACCTTGGGTTAAAATATTTGACCATATTTATATCAATGATATTAGTCACATTTCTATCTCGCCATCATGAAGTTTGACCTTGCATGAATCTCTTGGTAGTAGAGTTTCGTTGCTTAATGTGTAGTGCTTATTCCATTGCTTTTCTAACTATACACAGTTCCAAAAATGAACATCATGATTAATTTTTTCATTTAGTCCATTGATGTAAAATTTTAGTCTCTAATAAGGTATTACTTTTGGAGTTCAGATTTCTAATCTCATATGCTTTGCATTATATTTTGCTATGAATCCTATTTATTTCAAATTTTTTAGTTGGGTGAAATCACTTCCCTTCCATGGTTGTTCATAGTGCGCTGTTAAGTCCTTAATAAATTTATCCCAACTAAGCCCTTACCCATTCTTGTCACTCATCATCCACTGGCACCATTGATAAGGTTCATATTTTAGATGTAGTAAGGCTATTCCAACCTTTTCATTCTATGGTATATTGTGAATCTTAAAATATTATTCTATGAGACTTATCCAGGAGGTTACATCCACACCATCAAAATTTTGGATGTCCATATTTGGTAGGTGTAATTTTTGGCCCTTGGAACTATTGTCCTATGTTTGATTTATTATGACCTATATGATTATTTAGTTGTGTATGAGTGACTATAGGATGTGGATTAATTAAGGACTTCAATTCAGACATTAGATCATATTTAAACCTATCTAAATCCTCATTAAATGATGTTTTGAATGGATAAAACAAATTATCCTTGATAAAAGTGAAAATTTTTTCACATCCCTTGGGTATGTATCCTTCAATTTTAGGTGGTGGACAATAAAAGAAATCATTAGGATTAGTGGTTGAATAAAAAACATCTATTCCAAAAGGCATGGATATAGATTTGGTTTTGTTTCTAGATTTATATTTGTTCTCAATTCTTGGAGGAAAGTATCCAAAGTGAGTGGTAACCATAAACAATTAAAACATGTGTTATATTAAAAGCATATGTTCCACTGTTGACCAAATTTGACCAACAAATCTCAGAATGTAAAATGCCTTTAATCTAAAAATATAAATAAATGACCCCAACTGAGATTTTATGGTCTTTCTGAAAATATAATTTTTTTAGAAAAGTTCTTAAAATTTTGGACTGTATAGCAATTTTATGAAAAACATTAAAAATGTAATAACTTATTCAAAAAGGATCTTAAAATATCCAAATTTTTACTGTGGACTCCTTATATGATTATATAACTTTGGTAAAAAAAATTGTAGAAGCATTTTCAATGGTTTGCAAGATATAATCAAAAAAATAATCTATGCCAAAACCGATGCTCCGATACCACTTATTAGGATACTTCTTTATAATAATAGAAATAACATTCAAATATAATCCACTTCAAGGGGGAAACCTCAAATAATTAGAGTCAATAAGGAAACAAATTTAGTAATTAAAATTATGATGATTATGGGGAGCCATGCCCCACAATATATATACCCATAATTGGGAAGAGTCACACCCATAGTAGGGAAGGGTCACACCCATTCATTCCAATTATGTCACCCTAAATATTAAGAATTAATAAATGAAAGATAAATGTTATGATCTCCATTCCATAACCTTACTACTCATAAGGTTAGGGGTGTAATCGTATCATCAACCCAATATAAAATTTTATCAAAAAGGGTCAGTTGCACAAGCTCTATTATATGTTAAAGCCCAAGAGAAAGAGTATCGACATGAGAGTGCAAGGGAAGATATAATTTTTTTTCCTTCATAGAATCCAACAATTCATATGCCTTCCCCTTCAAAAATAAAAAGATAAAGAAGAGGAAATTTGCATCGCTATATCCTGTACAAAGACAACTTGGAGGAGATAGAGTCAGATGATGTACATATGACATAGAAGAAACAATGGATCACATAGCTAAATCCTACTGACACAAGGTATCCTTCACCAATTGGTGTGTAAGAACAAGAAAAGAGGTGAGAACAAGAAAGAGCACCATATTTCATATACACTAGTGCAAAAGGGCCTATAAATGAAAGGGTAGTGCAAGATTCCCTTTGCACCAATAAAAAGGAGTAGGAAGTAGAGAAAGAGGGACATGCATAGCTATAAAAGAGAAAATGAGAAAAATATTAGATGGAATTGGATAGTGTGAAAAAATTATAATAACCCCAATAAGACTAAACCATTAGAGAGTAATGAGAATAACAATTGACAAAAGGAGAAGAAAAAAGAAAGAGGGCATAAAAGGGGAAAATAATATGAGTAGAAGAGATACCCTCACAGATAGAAGAAGAAGAAGAAGAAGAAGAAGAAGAAGAAGAAGAAGAAGAAGAAGAAGAAGAAGAAGAAGAAGAAGACATAATATATGCTAAAGTCTAGAGTAGCTTGAGGGAATAAGAGTTCTACATGTGGAAATCAATGAGGCCCAATCATGCCACAATGACAAACCATAAGGAGATGTACTTTGGCTTAGAAACATATGTAGATGAGACATTTTTTGAAGTCCCCATGACTATGGGATAAAATCCTTCACCAGAATCCAACAAAGGGAAATAATTTTTCTTCATAAATCCTATGAGTATGAGTGACGTGTAAGCAAGTAACACACTAGTGAAGTTAGTTACAGAGGTTACTAGGTAAAATTTGTTAAACAATGCAACTTGCAAGCAACAAAGTTGCATAATAATAAAAGTATCAAAGGTGCTACAAGAGGAAGAGAAGAAATATTCCTTATTATAAAGCATTCTTAAGCAAGAGCATGTGAAACACATAACAATAAAGTGTGAGGTATTGGCCATGGAACTTAAAGCCCTGAAGTTATGTAAATGGATCATGAAGGAGAAATACTATATGGAGTGGACATAGCTTAGGCTAGGCACCTAGAAAAATTGGAGATAATAATTGATCAACTCCTCAAGAAGGGGAGATGTGTCAGAGATGCATGAGAATAAGTCAATAAATCCTAAATCGATTTTGCTGAGAAATTACAACATTGAGAGGATGTATATAAAATATCTCACAAAGTGTGGTAGTAGTAAAGCAATTATTTTTGAATTGATCATATTAAACAACCATGATAAATGTGCATCTCCATAAAGAAGAACAAGATTAGAGGGCACTAGCTACCCAACTTTATACTTATAAAAATAAAGAAGAGAACATAATTTTTTTGTAAGAGGTGAAAAAAATGGGTCTCATATCAAACAACCATGATAAATATGCATCTCCATAAAGAAGAACAAGATTAGAGTGCACTAGCTGCCCAACTTTATAATAATAAAAATAAATAAGAGAACACAATCTTTTTGCAAGAGGTGAAAAAAATGGGTCGAAATATAAGTGCAAAGAAGAATGGGTTTGAGCAATACTTCTCAAAGATGCAATTAGAAACTTTTAATGAGGAAAGTTTCCTTAAAGAGACAATAAAATAAGCCATTGAGAAGATGAATAATGTAAAACATCAAGTCAAAAAATTCCATAAACAACTTATAAAATTATAAATATCAGGCACAAAAATAATATGTGTCATAGAGAACAAACAAGGCATGCTAAAAATATGGGCCAATTTTGAAGAAGAACTAAAGCAGGATGCCTCTAAATTCATTGATTCAATGAAATAAAGTTGTTTGATGGTATCCAACTTAGTTAGTGTGGGGTGATGATGACCCAGTATTCTTGTGGGCCTTTCCATTTTAAAAGTTCATGTAGCCAAATACTAGTGCCAATACCTCAAGGAAGTAGAGCCTATTGCATGTTGACATAACCAATCCACATGTGCATGCCTAATAATGTAGTCAGGGAAACAATGAAAATGACTGTGTGTCAATGTTAGACCTATCCAAGTCAACATAATTTCTAGATAAATGGTGGAATTTGTTGCAGTTAAATTTTGATAGGTAGATGAGAAGTGATAATAAATAGTGAAGTAACTAACCTTTAGGGGAACATCACATTAACTGATGATTTATGGTAGTTGAGCTACTAGATGACACATAAATCCTTTTGGAAGCCTATAAAAAGTATACACCTGAGAAGGTGAAGAGAGTTAAAAAACTAGTAGGAAAGTGTTGTTGAATTGTTGACATTGTCTAAGTGAATAAAAGGATAGAAGATGTAGTTATGACATTGATAGTTCCATTGAGCACCTTGTAATCATGATGAACTAAGTAACAAACAAGGTTATTTTTGATGTAATTGATATATCTATTTATTGACATGGAATATTGTTAATAGGTTCATACTAATGTTGTTAGTACATTTAATGATGTCTTACTTATTGAAATGATAAATATTTGGGTAGAATAGTGTTTCTATTCTATTGTTCATATTTATGGTTGCTTAATGTGATAATAGGATAAGTATAGAGTATGCCCTAAGTACTCCCATGCACATAGATATGTGCATGGGATAATGCTTATTTTTGCTATTACCAACTATCCCTGATCCAACTTTGTTACCCATATTTATGCCTCATGTAAGCATGCAAGGATAAATTACGTGATATGTCAACACATGAGGATTAGAGTTAGGATGTGCGTAATACTATTGCATGGGTAGATTAAATACTTCAACAACTGGTATGAAAAAGAATGGGTCTTGGTGACTTTGTATTGACTTTTGTGTATTGAGTGAACTCACCATTAAGGACAAGTTTCCCATCTTAGTGATTGGTGATCTCTTAAATGAATTTCATGGATCTCATTTATTATCAAAGATTGACTTGAGGTCAGGCTACCAGGATACCATCAGATCTACATCAAGGAAGAAGATATTCCTAAGGTAGCCTTCTGCACCCATGATGGGCACTATGAGTTTTTTGTCATTCTTTGTCAGCATTCTAAAACTTAATGAAAACTACATTTCATTCATTCATATGAATATTCATATTATTATTCTTTGATGATATCCTTGTTGATAACCACACATGGGAGGAACAATTATTTCATTTGGAAATAAAACTTTCATATCCTTTATAAGAACCAATTATGTGTCAAATGGTTAAAGTGTTCTTTTGGCCAAAACTAAATTGAGTACTTACGGTATATTATCATATAGGAGGGAATTAAGGTGGATATATAAAAAATTTTAGCCATGAAAAACTTTTTGAAATTCAAAATACTCAAGCACCTTCATAGGTTTTTGGGCCTCACTAATTATTACTTTTACCACACAAGAGTGCATCTTTGTAATAATGTATGCTTGTTCTCACTCTTGTTGACAAAATGGAAACTCTATAAGGTGTGGGTGACCTCATATTGGAGAGAATATCTAGATGAAGGTTTGGTTTCCTTTGGTACACTCACCTACTTCTCTCTAAACACTCTAATTTGGTGATTTCTTGACTAGGAAAAGGGTAAAAGGAGCAATGCTCATGCTGAAATTGAACATGAAAATTGAAACTTTGGGGTGATGCAATAATGTTAAGGGGTTGGAGCATAATAGTGTGTCCCACTTTTTAGTATAACGTGGACAACAAAAAATGAAAATGTGCACATTTTTTAATTTGTATAGGCAATAGTGACTAAATCATAAAAATATGAAAATAGTGTAAATTTATGAAATATTGAATTTTAAGTGTAGATTATATTTATATATTTTTTAAATTAAAAAAATAGATTTTTGAATGTCTAAATACATAGTGTGTATGTTTTATGTATATAAATTTTATTGAGTGCTCGAATTCTCCTCATAATATTTTCAAAATGTAATATTTTTTCAAGATTTATTACAAAGATGTCCTAGAAACATGGACGTAGTGGAAGATATTTTTAAATTTTTTTTTTGATAAATTATTTATTTTTTATTGTTCATGACACGTAATATGAACACTTTTGACTTCTCCACATGATAATTATATATATATATATATATGTATATATATATATATATATGTATATATATATATATATATATGTATATATATATATGTATATATATATATATGTATATATATATGTATATATATATATATGTATATATATGTATATGTATATACATATATATATATAATATATATATATGTATATGTATATATATGTATATATATATATGTATATGTATGTATATATATATATATGTATGTATATATATATGTATGTATGTATATATATATGTTGAAATGGACCTATTTTTTTTACCATTGGAACAAGGACATTAAAATCAAGTGCATCAATATTTTTTCAAATTTTTAACTCACAATCTAATATTTTTATTTTTACCTAGAAAAGATGTTACTATACTTTATAAATAATAATAAGTTATTAAATGAATCAAAATAAATACGAAATATTATTTAAATTACACACACACACACACACACACACACACACACATATTAGAAAGATAATATATAACCCTATTTACACGTGGAATCACATGGTTTTATTTTATTTTTTCTTCCTACAACATGGCATTTGAAATTGAATTTTCAGGCCAATAAGAGATTTCCAAATGAAAGAATAGGATTTTATGCCACATGGGGTTGGAAAAAAGGGAGTTGGAACAAAGGGGGTTCGAACAAAGGGTGTTTTTTCTAAACCCCTTTGTTCTAACCCACTCCAAATTTTGTGCCCCAACTACTTCTTCCACCATCGCGCCACTTTGCATGCACCTCTTTCCATATTTAATATTTAAAATTGCATGAACCATAAAAATTGAATGCCATTAATTTAAAATAGCCATGTTAAATAAATGCTTCACTTTTCATATTTTTTAGTGAGTATTGAAGTTCAAACATGTTGTTGCACCTGTATTTGTAGAAATGGACTATGTTCACATTCTGCTATGTCTCCATTATATCATGCAAAAGTCATCTTCAAGTACTCTTTTCTCTCTTGTGCATAATTATCTTGAAGTAGGGAGTTCTAGAATTTCAAATTTCTAAAAGAATTCAATATCCTAAGGGGCATCACATTCCAGCAAGCCAAATTCCACATGTTTTAATAATAGGGGTAGATTGAAGAGTATTAATAACAACAAGGTTTTAGCTTTAGTTATAGTGAATAACAAAAGTACATAACTCAAAGATTTGCAGTTAGGATAAATCAAAGTTATTAATTAAAATTATAAATGATGCCCTATTAAATGCATTAAGATTTAAATAAGAGCTATGAGTTTACCATAATTTGTAAATGAATATATACTAAATACATTAATACTTAAATAAGATCTCTGAGTTTATTACTTATTTAATATTTTTTTGAGCAATGAACTCAAATTATAGAAACTAATTTCTTAAAATAGAGCTTTGACATAGTTTAGAATGGAAAGCAAATTTATAAAATTAATAGCTTGGAATTTATGAAATTGTTAATATTTATATATGCACTTAAATTGTAGTAAATTGACATAAGAAGCAGAGTTATTACACACTTTATATTGCAAATGGCAAGTCTCTAAACGCAGTAATGTTTAAATAATATCTAAAAGTTCATAAATTACTAAATATTTTCTCATAAATACAATCAAATGGTAGTAATTCATCTCAAATAATAATGTTTTAACACGGTTCAATTATAAATGATGATTTGATAAATGCATTAGTATATAAATAATGTTTTCAAATTTATGAATTACTCAATATTTTTTGGAAAATGCACTTAAATTACAAAAATTAATCTCACAAAATAAAGTACCATATAATTGAAAGGATTATGAACTAATATAGAAGATAAAAAATATTATAAAGCACATCTAACTATTCCCAAATTTCAAGTCAAAAAATCGATATTTCATAACAAAATAATCTAAGCAAAGAATTCATCGTACATTTTGGGATAAGATTTGAGTGCTAACATGCCTTTAGTGATGGCCAGATAGATCAATTAGAAAATATAATTGTATCTAACTGAGGGAGCCTCACTAAGCACAATTATTTTACCCAGTTTAATATAGAACCCTCCACCAAGCGACCTCTAGGTAGTTCCCTTTACATTCAATATAATTTCCTGGTTCCTCCCATCAAGTACCCCTGCCCTTCCAATGCTGGTAGGTAAAAAAGGAGACTTGAATACCAATTAAAAGGTCATGTAGGATAGATACATAAATTCATTAATAAATCATGTTGCTTGATCAACATTGCAATCAGAGTTTACTACTTGTATGTTGATCATTAGAGATAACTTCACACTTCAATAACAATGCATCTATATAATTCCAATGGGTTATATTATTAGTATTGTTTAATTATATATATATATATATATATATATATATATATATATGATAATAGTAATAAATCTCCCCAATGAAAGCAATATCAATATTTGAGTCCAAATAATAAAGGATTAATTCATAATGACAAGGGTTGTATAATGTTTGGTATTTGTGTGCCTTATATGATCAACATTTCAAAGGTTTTAGCTCTAGTTATAGTGAATAACAAAGGTACAAAACTCAAATATTTATTGTTGCTCCTCCTTATAAAGCTGCACTTTCATGATGAATGGTGGATTTTTTTATCTCTTTCTACAAACAAGTGTTGGGTTATGTATAAATCAAAATTGTGAATAATTATATGTTAACTAAAATGAGTTTTGTTTTTACTCTATCTTGATTCTCTATATATATTTATTATTCATATTTAATATATTTTAAACTCCAATTTAACCCTTATAATTTTTCAATAAAATGTTGATGTTAGTAAATTCTTGGTAATGGGTACATTAAGTAAACAAATTATTACTTTTTTAATCATAAAACTTGTTTCTAAATAGTAGATTGTATTTTAATAATTGTTTTTTTTTGCATTATGGATTTTTATATTTAATTTTTTTATATAAATTTAATTAAAAAAATAACGAAACAATTATATAATCATTGGATATTTTATTTTATAAATATAAATTTATATACATGTAGAAAAATGATGTGAAATTTGCCAATGCTCACAAATTTGTTTAGTTAGAGAAGAATGTCCTGCTAAAGTTTCCAAAAGTGTGATTGAACCTCCATAAACAATTGTAAATAATCCCAAAAAAATTAAAATGTGAAATCACCTGGGTCTACTAGGGTTCTCAAAATGGAAGTGACTATTTAGAGGCTTCACACAATTTCCAATAAGTTTATGGTTCATTAAAATTTCTTCAACATCATTTCATACTCAAAATCATTCTATTATATAGTTTTAAAGAAAATTAAATTTTAAAAAAATGAAAATTGTGTGGACCTTTGTTTTGTAAGCTAAATAGCTCCTTACTTTGAGCAATGTCAAAAGACCATTCTATGTAATTTAAAGGGACCCACCGGAGTTCCCATATGTGGTAGAAAATAAAAATATTTTCTTTTGAAGTGGCATAGGTACTTTTGTGTGACATAAGCTAGTACATGAACTCATTTCAACTAGTATCAGGGGCCAAGTTTGTTGTATTATAGTTTTATAGAATAATTAAAAACATTGTGTACTAAATAAACCCATTATATACTTCGACAATTGGAAGGTTTTTTTACTCTGTACCAGATCCATTTAAACAATTACAATTTTTGAAGTGGTTTCAGGAAATGCTATAGTTTCAAGATTTCTTTGAGGCATTAAATTCAATAATATATGAACAAATAAATGAATATGCATACTTCATAATGAATAATGTTAAGGATAAAGAACCACTTATAGTGGTATAACACATGTCCTGAACATTATAAGAACTTCTCTAAAAAATCCATCAGCTTCCTTACTGCCTTCATGAGATTTTCTTAGCATACCTCCTGCACATCTTGTTTCTTCATTTTCTAATTTACTTAGTCATAGATGCCAACATATTATAATAGTGATACATTTTAAATGGATAATACCTTTTTGCATCCTCCCAAATTGCATAATTTATAATAATAAAGGAAGTTTATTAGTTTATAGCACACCAAATATAAGAAATAAAACCTAGCTATAAGGCCACATGCCACACCAATCTAAATAGTTTTTTGATTCATTCCAACATCTAGAAGATGTAAGTTGATTTGATTTAGGCATCTTAAATTATGATGCTTATGACTAATCTTTCTTTCTATAAAATTAGAAAATATTACTTATGATTATATTTATCTTATTTAGCTCAATGAGGTACACGCCCATGTTTGTAGATCACCTCACATAACATCACCAATAATATTAGCAGGAACAATATCCTTGTTTGAAATTATAGAACCAGTTTGTATTTCTTACAACAATTTGTCTTGTAACAATCTTGGAGGTAAACTTGGTTGCAGTGTGATAATCGACAAATAGTTATTATAGGGGTGTGTTTAACAATCCAAATGTAATTGGTGACTTATAACCATGGAGGTAGAGGAATAATAAATTTTCCTCCTCCTCCACATCATTCAATGCATGTCTTGAATCTAGAAAATAGACTACTACCTTTATCTTCAAATATAGATTATCCAACTTTGCATAGATCTCGTGTCTGTGGGTGTGTTTTGTCTCCTATAGACAAATCATGTACCATTTTATATAATTAAATCCAACTACAACCATGTATATTTTTAATTCATCTATCTTACACCAAACTCCTTACCATTTGAACCTCTCCCCACCTACCCACATCTGCATAGATGTTTGAGAGAGGAATAAAAATCAAAACCTTTTAAGGATATAACTAGTAAAAATTAGATATTGTTAATAATCCTAAGACTACATTTATATATGGTCTATAGACACCAAGCAACCACATCTACACAACCACCATAGGTTTAATTGACATTTTGATGATAAAGTTTAGAGTATCCCCAAAATAGCCAACACAACAAAGAACTTTAACCATGCACACATAATGATCAATTGTAGGTGTAATGCATTTAGAGTCACTCATGACATTGAAGTATTTAAAACCCTCATCCACTTATCTTGCATAAATTCATGCTAATAAAACACAAGTGAATCTATGTTATTAAGGATTTTTCTATTTGATTCATTAGTTCAAAGAATTTTAAAGCTTCCTTGCAAAATCCATTTTGTGCAGATCTTTCTATTAGAGCATTCCATGAGACCAAATTTATTTTAGACATGTCAAAAAATGATCATGGATTGTATTTGCTTATACATTTTTCATATATATGTCTATCAAGGCACTTCCAACTACAACATCTAAAAGTCCACTTTCAATTATGTTTTAATGGATGTCTTTGAGGCATTTGTCAAATAATTGACATGCCTTGGCTAAGTTTCCACATTTTTCATACATGTCTACCGTGACTATATATTAATTTACATATATTCAAAACAATAATTATGATAAATTTAAAAAAATATGTACACTTCATTTTTTATATATTGAGTTTGTACATCATTTTAAAATAGTAAAGTTTGTCTAAATAATTAGGTTATTTCATGAAATAAAAAATTAAACATTTTGGTACAATTTTATGTAGGTACAAAGTTAAGAATTTATAAGATGGAAAATAAAAGGAATAGACAAATCAAGAGGGAAATAAAGTTTACTGTCAAAGATGAAGTTAAAAAAATAGACTAAAATGTGAACTATATAAGAACTAAAAAATAGAGCCTACAAGTATGAGTGCTAATGTTGAACTTGATCAAACTATCCATGTGAATGAGGAAACATCTTTACTTGGTATGTGTACTTGTTTAAAAAATTCATTTATGATTAAACCACTTGACTTAATTTTTGAGTACATTTCAATGTAAAAATAGGACTAGTAATTTACATTTTATGTCATTCAATAAATTGTTTTTGTTACAATTATTGAAGAAGATATAGAATAACCTACCAATATTGATATCATTAAAGAAGATATAAAAGAAAGGTATGTTAATATTAGTATGACTAATGACCATGAGCATGCCCTATCTCCTAAACCACATGCATAACTTATTGAGAAAGTGTGGAAATGACTACCTAAGAAAAATGTGAACCATTTAATGAATATGGATATTGGAAAAATATGAAAAACATATGAGGCAAACTCAAAGGACAATACATAGATATTCTAACCATATATTTTCAATCTAATTTAAATATTTGAATGAAATTGGTCGTGCTCAATTGTTAGTTTCTCTTATAAATCATGATGGGATGAAAGATTATTTAGAGATATTGTGAGTGGATTTAAAACAAAACAAGATACAAACACTTGGAGAGGAAGTATTGGAAAATGTTTCTGGGGGGTTAGATTTGGTGGGTAAAAACACTCACTTAGATGATAAAAACATTTCACGCAGAGTGACATTGAGCTCAACTGTAAGTGGAAAAATAACAAAATTTTGACATGTCAGCGCTATGTCAAATGTATTAGGTGTTTATAGAAAGACAATTACTATATATGTGAAGAGGAGAAATGTCCTAGATGAAAATTGTGTAGAAATGAATTGGGCACTAATTATCAGGGATCCTTGTTCTGATAAGATTGAGGAGGGTATTTGAAGGTTAGTTTTTGATTTTTGGAATTATAATACATGAGCTTCTTCAAATGTGAGGGATGTTCTTAAGAATAGGATTACTCCTAAACAATATGAAGAACATGATAAACATTGGATTGATATAACACAACATGAGTTGTATGCCAAAATTTTTAAAGAAAATTTGCATATTAAAATTGAGCAATGAATGTTTGAGATTTTGAAACCTTGGTATGTGAAGAAAAATAAAGTCCTCAAAACAAGTTGTCGTAATAATGTTGAGTTTGAGATTCATTATCAGGTATATAAATAGATTCATTTCAAATTTCATGGAATTTATCACATGTTTGATTAAATTATATTGAAGGTCAAAATATCATTTCATTTACAACATGTATTTACATAACAATTTAATTTAGGTGTACATAAAGTTAATGGATTCAAAATATGGTTTCCATAATGCACCCTGTTGGTTGAATATTTTGTCTATCAGCATACTGGTAAACAAAATAGGTCTTATCAGCCAAAGCAAGAAGATTAGTCATCCTAATGTGTAAGTTTATCACATCAAAAGGATATTGCTCTCTCCTCTCATCAAGGGGAGGTTCCCTGTGGATATGCTATGTATATGTATAAACAGAAAATAATACTCAAGGGTAGGACAAGTCATCCATCTCTCTTTCTTCAAAGATGATATATATAAAATGAAGGAAAAACTCAAGAGAATTATAGACAGCACTCCTCTTCTTTCAGAAGAACTATTCAGCCAGCCACAAGAATACTCCTAGAAATAAAAGTAGAATGGAACTGAGGCCGTAATAACCAACAAATTGAGATACAACACAAAGTCTCTACTTGAAATGCTCAAGAGTAATATACGAAGGGAAATGAAAGCTCAAAGTCTTTTCAAAGTCCTTTACATAGCAATGAAAAAGAAAACACACTGAAGGCAGCTATGGGGGCACAAAGTCTCTCCACAATTGATTCTTCATGACACCTTCCTGACTAATTTTACTAATCCTGCTCATTAAATCAATGGAACAAAAAATAAATCAAGGAAATAGACATAAGAATAGTTTTCTCAACAACAAAAGATATCACAGCATAAAGTTTGAAAAAGTCCCTTGCTTTCTTATTCCATTAATAGAATATGATCAACAGACTGAACACAAAGTCTCAATGATGCCTCCCAATTTGGGCAGAGTTTCATTCAGATTGTCAAAAAGAAGATCATTTTATAATGAAAGAAAGTCCCTTATATAGCTATTTCAAGAAGGACTTGGGAACAGTAATACATCATGATGCATTGGGAAATGTTAGGAAGACCAGCTGGAACTTTGGGGCCTTTTACCCATTTGATCTTTTCAATGTAGATAAACAAGTCATGAAATTGAAAGATTACAACTTTCAATGTCCACCTAGCGGTCTGATATTGTCTTCATCATTCCTCCTTTCTAGATTAATTGAATTGGGCCCTGGATTCATCCATTATTCTATCTTTCCTCGCTTTCAGCTAGTTTTGGTCTTGAATTCTGGGAATTCATTTGGGTCTATAAATTCAAAGGATCAATGGCTATTTCACTGTCTTTAAAATTAATGTTTACATGCCCATCAATGTGATCTCAATGGCTAGTTCACTATCCTGAATTTGACATCTTTGGGGGCATCACCCCTTGGTCTTCTTTTGGATTTTGACTTTGTATTCTTCCAATCAAAGCACAAAAAAAGTTGTTCATGTTCAAAAAATTGCTTCGAAAAAAACATTTGTGGACTTAGTCATTCAAGCTGGGCCTTAAGAAATGGTCCTTGAATGGGTTAGAAAGGGCCCTTTACTTTGGCCGTCAAGAGTCCCCCGCAAGGGCACCTACCCTTTGGGGTCCTTCGACAGCCCTTTGCCTTGGCAGTTCCCGCAGATGAATGTTTCCTGTGGGAAATTTTCTCCAGGCTTAAATTCTTGTGAACATTCCCCACAAACATTTTCCCTGAGTGTTTTCTCTCGTGGGTAATTCCCGTGTACAATTTGCTCAGGGAAAATTCTCGTAGATAAAAAGTCTGAGAAAAATTCCCACAGACAAAAGTCAGTGAAATTATTTGCTTTGACAAATTGTTGAACAAGTCTTTGGATCTTTTGATCCTGCAGCCACTTAGAGTTCTTTCAGACTTTTTGTCCAAAGGAATTCCTTCAGACAAAAGTCTGAAAGAGTTAAGTGTTAAGCCAATTTTCAAATGCCTTAAACAAATCTAAATAAATTTACTTAACTGTTTCTTTGAAAATAACCCTCTTGAAGGGTGTTTTGGTTGATTAAGTGTCCTCCTCAAGGGCACTTGTCCTTCAAGAAGTCTCCTTTTGCATTAAACCACTCCTTTGAACTTTGGTGATGAACCATTGGATGAACTTTAACATTGAACCAATCGGTTGAACCAAAAATGGTTCAAGCTGATGGTTCAATGAATGAAACAAGCTGATGAACTTGCCTTTCCTTTGAACCAATAGGAACTTTGACGTTGAACCAAAAGATTGAACCAATCTGTTGAACTAGTTCAATGGTTCAATGAAGCACGCTGAGCCCCTTTGAACTAAAAGTCGATGAACTATCCAACGAGTCAAGTGATTGAACCAATTGTTAAACCAAGTTTTGGTTCAACGGTTCAAACAAAGCTTTGAAAAATCTCTTTGAACCTGCCGTTGAACCTGTAGACGTTGAACCAAAGGATGAACTAAAAGAATGAACCAACTGAGTGAAATAAAGAGTTGAACCACTTGGTTGAACTGAGCCATTGAACTGTTCCTTTGGTTGAACCTGTCATTGAACCTTGAACCCGTTGAACCTTTGAACCAAAATGGTTCAATGGTTCAACAGTTCAAGTCTCTTTTTGCACTCAGGTGCTTGCCAATGAAGATTTTCAACTGAACCAAAGCTCTGAACTAATTCTATAAAATGACCAAGTGTTGAAAACCAATTCTTTTGACTGAAACCATCTGCAGAAGCCTTTGAACCTGTATAAATGGACTTGCCTGTAGACTCTATAGAAACAAAGTCCATAGAAATCAACATGAAAAATTCATTGAACTTGACTTGAAAAGTCTGTAGATTTTTTGAGAAGCTTTGAAAATGAGGAATCTAAATGTCTAAGACAAATTTTAAAAATGGAAGAGACAATTTTGGTCTGTAAGACCAAAATAATTCAAATATTGTCCCAAAAATGAATGCTACTTTTGGGGGACAACACACCCATAAACACATCAGTGCCTTTATAACATATATCATGTGTGAAAAGTGAAATGATGATGTGGTTGGTCCTATGCCTTCTATTAAAGGTGTTTGTGAAACATGTGCAAATTTGGCTAAATTTCCAAGAAGCAGTGAAGACAATGACACAATTTAGAGTGTGAATTGGAAATGGTGAGTTCCAATTTATTTATAACTATTATTTAAATGTGAATATGAATTATTTTTATAATATGTCTGAAACATGTACATATATGTGTTTGTATGTAGGTTAAAAGAATCAAATATGACACAAAAATATTAAAATCTGTTACGAGGTTAGACTTCTGAGAGGATGTGATCCATGTTGCCACATTCATGGAAATATATGTAAGTTGATTAGTCCTCATATAAAACATTATCACTATGAAAAGTGGGAATCAAATCAATTTGAAACATTAAATAACACATTTCCTCTAGGATCGATTGTGTCAGTGGTTGACTTTGCAAAAAACTATTCATTTTCTCATCAAAAGGATATTCAGACATAATACTATCACACTGAGTAGGTGACCATCATGGTGATTGTGTGTTATAGCCATGCACAATTTAATTTAGATGGAGTTTATAGTTCTTATCTTTAACCATTGATCATAAAAGTATATCACTTCTACATTAGTGATGATAAAGACCATGACATACATTTTGTTTAACATTGTTTTAAGACATTTTTTGAAGATCTTGATAAGCACCATGAAAATTTTGAAAAACACTATGGTTGGTTAGATGATTGTGCAACACAGTTCAAATCTTCAAGGCCTTTTTTTGCATTTTATAGATATGATTGATTTATTAACAAGCCTCAAGCATGGAGTTTTTTTAGAGTAGTCATGAGAAGGGGAAAAATGATGGTGTCAATGCTTACATCAAGAGTGCTATAAGGAAATAGAGTATGAACTATGATGAAGATCGATTGAGTGATGCCCATACTATCATTGAATGGTGTAGGCTACATTTTTAAAATAGTACATCTCTAGATAGGAATAAGCCACCTCTACATAGGGTGATTTGGGAAATTATAGGTACACTATGAAATTTAAGTATTCCATTCATTATTATTAAACACATGCTATTGTGTTTAATTTTTTAATTAGTTACATAATTGAATAGGAATTGATCACACATCAGCACATGGTTGTCAAAGAATACCCAGTACCAGGTCAGTGCATTCTGTGATGAGCACCAATAATCATAATTAGGCACTAAAAATTATGATGAAGATCGATTGAATGATGCCCATACTATCATTGAATGGTGTAGGCTACATTTTTCAAATAGTGCATCTCTAGATAGGAATAAGCCACCTCCACACAGGGTGATTTGGGAAATTATAGGTACACTATGCAATTTAAGTATTCCATTCATTATTATTAAACACATGCTATTGAGTTTAATTTTTTAATTGGTTAAATAATTGAACATGAATTGATCACACATCATCACATGGTTGTCAAATAATACCCAATACCAGGTCAGTTTACTCTGTGATGAGAACCAATAATCATAATCAGGCACTAAAAATAAGAGATTATTCTTTTTTGTGTTATGATTGCATGGTAGGAGACTATGATAACTGTAATAGTCAAGCCCATGGTTATGTCAAGAAATGGAATATGATACAACTAGTTGTGAATGATTCATATGGGGCAGATCAAGATGAAAACCTTGAGGATGCTCCATTGATATTAATATATTATTTATATTACAGGGATGTATTTGCAATTATTGTTTCTGAAGACCACTTTGAAAATGTTAGTACTACTTGTTGCAGTACACAGAATAAAGGAACAAGTTATGAAAAGATATGATAAGTGAGGGAATCTTCTTTCCTATTGGGTCAGTTGTGCTACAGGGGACATATTTGAGAGAAGTGAAGGTTATTCCAAGTGGGCTTTATTTTATTGATTATGAACTAAATAACAAGGTCTGGCAAGATAGCCACCATATTATTGCAACTGGCTTATATGTTCCTAGAGTGAAACAAACATATGGCCAAACTAAGTGGAAACTAAACAAGGAATATCATGAACGGATCTTGCATGTTATTAAGGAGTGAGCTGAACCAATCTGTCTTCTATAGTTTTTCATAGTTGATTTATTTTTCCTTTTTGCGATCTTAAGTATAAAATCTACAATGACAATTAACTCTCAGTTTAAATTATACTAAATATGCCTTTGTTTTTAATAGTCAATGAAACTCAAAATATATAAAAAAATTAATGTTATTATTGATGTGTCCTTTTTTCGCAATTTGTCTTTTTGCTTATATTTAAAAATATCAAGTTAACAATGTTAGGAAATATTGAAGTTTTGCATAGGTTGAATTAATGCCATTATTTTATTGATATGTCCAAATAGAAATAATATGATTGAACACTAATCATACAAGTATCCATGACTTATAAACCAATAATAATTTCAAGATGGCCTACCATCTTTACTCCAGCTATTTTAATATTTTTTTGATTCCCATGTTCTTATATTGTTGGAAAGAATAGAGGGGTTAGTCTAGTCTGCTTTTACAAGGTCTTTAACCAATTGACAAGACTAAAGGTAAATCAAGTATGTATGGGGATTTTATACATTTGGATATTTCATCAAGTGTATCTTGTTGAAAAGATATGTTTCTTATTAAATATTATGGAAAGTTAAATATTCAAGAATTTAAGTTAAATAGTATGGAAAGTTAAAGTCATTCCCAACCATATTCAATAATTTAAGTTGGATGAACATATTGCATTTAAATTATTATAGGCATCTCGATCCAACATTTATTGTTGTGTTTGGGAAAAAATATATAGTGACTATATTATACATGAACTTAATGCCACAAAATAGTTAGAAAAAACATGATACTTATCCTTAGGACAAGGGGGATAAAATATTTAGCTATGAATATTCAAGAAGATATAGTTATTATTAGTGTACATTGACCAAATTCATGAGACTTTTTGCATATATTTGAATGATTCTTTCCATACTTGTAGGAAATCACTTTTTTTTCCAGATATAGTAAGGATCTTATGAATTTTTTCATACCCCTCCCTGTTGTATGGTTTTGGATTTCTTTTATTTTTTATATTATACATAAATTAGTAAGTTTTAGTACTTATTGTAAAAAATATGCTTCTAAGGGAATAATAGTCATAAAAATTGTAGAAAGAACATACAAATGTTTTCAATAAAAGAAGAAAATACATCAAAGTCATATATTATTCAAGAGGATTTTGAAGCAACACATGCTTTCCACATCTCTTCCATTACTCTGTAGTAGGAATCCATATGTTTGTAGTTTGCACTATAATATAAAGTTTCTAAAATTAAATCAAAAAATCCAACATTTTATGGTCAAAGCCTATGGACCTACATATATAATGATTTCAACATAAGATCTTTATATTTTTCATTGTAATATTTAAGGAGGGTAGGATGATGGATATTTAATAGACACTAGAATCATTTCTGAGAGAATGGAATAAACCAAAATTAATTACCCAATAAGAACCTAAAGATAAGAATTTACATAAGTGATACTCAATCTTTTAAATAAATCAGAAAATGAAACTCAATAGGTGGGCATTAAGAGGTGAAGTGGATCATGAGTAGTTAGATAATATGAGGACATAAATGAAATGGGTCAATTAGAGATCCATCCCAATAATTAATATTTATTGATATATGATGGGTTCCTTTAGTCCATGAATTTTGTGCACCAACACAAAGCATGTTACTATTTTTAACTAATCCAAAACCATAAGTATATAAAAAATCATATGTCACTGAGTGTTTGTCATATAAAAGTATTAATTTGAATATAAAAGTGTAGAAGTAAATATACATGAAAAAAAATATATACATGAATATAAAATTATAAATAAAAGACTACAAGTATTGTCACTGGTTAGCGTGATTCTTTGATCCCTCACTACCATCATGTTGTTGATCCTACATTCAAAAGACAAAAATATCTTAATTAAAAATCCATAATTATTAACTTGATAATTATTTAATGCTTTTATCTATACAAAAATTAAAATTAGTTTTTAATTAATCATTAAATAAATATCACAACATTGCACCTCTGTACACATCTCCTCTAAATGAAGATGCATATGAGTATGACACACACTCTGTGTCAAAATGTGCCCAATAGATCCTTGTATACAAAAAAAAATATACATATTAGAATATATCAGATTAATTTTTTTATAAAAAAGTAATAATATAAGTTAAATTTATTTGAATTTTTATATACCTCTAACGAGCCAATATGAATGTCACATTGAGGATGTACCTCATCGACTCCCTAAATATTAGACTCAGTGACATGCACAAAATTAGCCTCAATGGTGTTTAGAACATGTTTTCACTTGTATTTTCACCCTTTGAGGATATGTATCATCTCTCCTCATCCAAATGGCACAATTGAAACACCTCTAGGCTGTGGGTAGCCTAAAAATGAGGTGAATCTATAAATAGGGATAGCTCCCTTGATGTACCACTTGTAGATCACTAAAATACCTATGATTTTAAGGGAAAATGGGAAAGAAAATTGAAAGTAAACTATCCTAAAGGATGTGATACACAAAACTAGCTTATGACTACCAACTAGCTGTATGTTACACATGAGAACAAAGGACTAACTAGACATACACTTCTCTAATTTGAATCTTCTCACATCAGTGTTTCATTATGAGGTTATGGTTAATGATTAAGCTAAGAGGACAATACAAGAGGTATATAATGACACTAATTAATAGGCTACTCACTCAACCTTGACACTTCCTAGAAGACTTCACATGACTTGTAAGAAAAAGTTGTAAATAGGTGGGAGAATGAGACAATAATGCTAAGGAAACCATAACCATCAATAATAAAAATACATCATTAAAGTAAAAAAACTATGAATAGTCATAGAAGAGGCAAAATTAGTAATATTTATTTATCCATGGTAATCAAATGAGCAGGGCTTCACCATACTCAGGTGGAACATAATTTATAAATCCCAAAATGGCTAGTTCTTATAGAACTTGAGGGAGAGAGGAGAAAAGAGAAGTCCAAATGTCATAAGGACACTTATCAAGTCCAAATGTCATAAGGACACTTATCAAGTTGAGAAAATGAGTTACATGTGCATGAGTAGATAATTTGAAACTGATCATGTAAAGTTAGGAAGCACTAGTGTTACCCCAAGTCATGAAACTCTTGCAATGTGGCATGAAATTCCCTTTGCTAGCTCAAAAAACTGCCTTCATCATTCACCCCTATTTTAACATCTCAAAATTTATTAGGGATAGGTCTAATGATTATAATGAGAGGGAAGTATTTTAGATATGCCTCTCCATTCATTGGTTGTAGTCCTGATCACCTAGATTCCTTTGAAAGTGAGCCATCACTGCCTACACTCAAAGAAAATTCCTCTTTCACACATATTGCACACTTGGCCTCAAATTTGGATTCATTTTATCATGAAAATACATATAATTAAGTTAATGACATATTTAAATACCATACATTTCCTTAGAGGCATCAATCACACCTTAAAAGCAACCCACTTGATGTTTTTCACCCTTCTCACTACCATGTTCACTATGCCAGTTTTGAATGGTGAGATGAGATCTATTATTTGAAAACTTAGGATTTGTTATGAAGTATTAAATTGATATAAGTGGTTATCATAAATTCTAATCCTTCTCCTAAAATTTGTTTCATCTCTTAAAAGTCTTTAGAACCTAGATAATGCACAAAATAGTTAAAGTAGTTTTGTACCTTGTCCATATAGATTCCATACAAATAATCCTAATGGTAGGGAGATTTAATGAGTATTATAAAACCTCCAATAATCATTTTGGTCTAACTACTCCATTTTGGTGCATTATCTCTTTCATTTTCCACATCGGCTCTAGACTAAGGGTTTAGGAGGGGTTTAAGTCATTTTTGCTCTTAAGATTTATTCGTAAAGACTTGACATTATAAATACAAAATAATTTCAATAGAGAAAATATTATAACCCCTTATAACCTCTATACACTCCCTTATCATCCATGCACATCCTTAGAGGAGATGTGAGCACTTAAAATTGGTCCATCGAGCCTTTTCTCCACTTTCTATAAGCTTGAGTTATCCTAAAGTCCAAACTTGAGATTTTCATGGCTTAATTTTCATATAAATAGCTCATGAACATATATCATAATTACATAAACATTAAAAAATATATTATAAACTCACTAAGAGCTATAAGTGAAAGTGACATCTCATTTGAATTCTAGGCCTAACTATGCCTAGTAGGCTTGTTGACAAGTTTGAGGGTCTAGGCCATCTTGTTGGGGTTCCTTCTTCTATGATATGTTTTACATGTTATAATAAGTGTAATTAAACTTTAAAAAACTTCATAAAAGGTTATTTTATCTTTTGTTCCACTCTTTTTTCCTCATTTTCCATACATTTATCCCATATTCAGGTCATTTTATCCTCTATAAGCTTCAAATTCTAAGATAGACTTCTTAGAGAAAGGACTGTGTGCAGTGTTTGGAGTATACGCTGTGTATTGCATTGTTTAGAGCTCCTTATTTGTTTTATTTTCCATGAAAATATAATATTGAGATAATTAATATCATAATTAATGTGTCATAATTATTCTCATCACATTAAATCTTTACATACTCCTTCCCATACACCCTGCTTTGACAAGACTAAGTATAACCCTGACTGCGTATTCCTTCAATGTACTACACCTGTAGGTGTTCTTGCCTATTTTAAGCTTGAGATAATGTCTAAAAACACTTTATATTACATTATAATCATCATAAATTAGTTTGTATCTATGTTCTTACCTTGAATATCCTAGACTATCACTTAGGCACCCTATCTCAGTTCACTGTCACCTATAGTCACTTACAACTGACTATGTTAGAGCAATTAGGATCTGTAGATGTTTATTTTACATTGGAATATGTGTTATGTTATTTTGGATAAACTTATAAGAACTTTATTCAACCTTTCATATCAGGTTTTTATGTCTATAGGTTCATTAGCCTCCAAGTTCATCTTAAGAGCTTTATGAACACCTACAGGCAGGCTATAGGTGGCATTTTCTAGGTCTTTATACACCTGTAGATGAACATTTGACCATGACATTGAAATTTAGGCATATTAAAAGTAATTTATGTGATTTTTAAAACTTGGAAGGACTCTTTAAACATGATAATATGCTTGGTATTTCCATCTTGGGAAGTGGAGCTCCTTTGAGGTTCAAAATCCTGTAGATGACAGTGAAGAAAATTAGTGTTCCAATAACAACTTTGAGGCCTTATAACAACCATATTCCCTTAGTAATATGACCTTGTAATTTTTTATTGCTCTTTTCCTATTTAGGGTATATAATTTATGGTCATTTAGATGCCTCAAAACTTTTGTTGACTTTATTTTACGACTTTGGCAAAAAGGCCTAGACCTCTATTTTCTTGTTTTAGGGAAGAAGTCCCTTAATACAATCATTGAATGATAGAAGGTGATAAATAATACCATTTTACATCTTATCCATTAAAATAGGCCTTCCATGATCTACATCACATACTAGGTCATTAATAATGTTTTCAACTTATCTCATCTTCTCTGTACAAGTACCTATATATCTCTGCTAATGCCACCTGTAGGTGCATATTTCATATATAGGCAGTGAGGAAACTTCAAGTATTATGCATGATTTTTGATTTTCAATGATGTTTGGGATCCTTTCAAAGTTATAAAATAATCTCTTCTCACTATCATAACCTTTCTCAACTTAGAGACTCCTTTTCAATATGAGATTTTCTATGAGGGCACCTATAGGTGCATTTTAATGGTAGGGGACTATGAGTTTAGGTAACAATTATTAATATAAGTAGTGTATAAGAGATATATGCTTGGGATTCACTCTATACCTTAACCAAGTGATAAAAGACAATCTTCTTACTCCAAAATATTTGAAACACCTATCAGATCTCCCCTTCTATAGTGACATCATCCTAAGAGGCTCCTGTAGATGCACTTTGGGTCATATGCAAACAATATATGTGAAATGGTCCATGTGTTTAAGGGATTTGCTTTCATGGTCACTAAATATCTTATCATGATATTGGAATGAAAAATTAGGATATTTCAAATCTTTAATCAAGCTTTCTAACCCCATTTTCAACATGATATCCTTTTATAAATATGCCTGTAAATGTACCTTCGTGACTACCTAACTATGTTTATTGTATATGATTGTAAAATCATGGAATGTTTTTTTAGAGGTGAGATTGAAATGATAAGGGAATCAAGATAACATTGATAACATTGAAATGAATTTATCACAACCCTCTAGAACCATGATCAAATCATGAAGATCATGAAAATGGTGAAAGATTGCATGCAACATAATATGGTGCATTCACTTGAAACCTGAGTTAATTTTCCCATAAAAACATAATAAAACATGAAACAAAGCATGGAGAGTAGCTGAGGAGAGAGTAAAAATCATTTGGAGTCAACATCACCAACTAGATTGTACAGACTTGTCTAAAATAGAACAAAACTTATAGGGTACAGGAAATAATGAGTAGAAAAACATAGTCAACTTGTTAGAGATGGTTCATAAATTATATTTGACCAATATTTTAAATATTATTATATAAATGGATCATCTAAATTTACTTTAACCTACTAGAGGAGTTTGAACTAAAACTTCTCCTACTATCCATACCAAGCATAAACCTGCTGACTGGTTCTGTGTGTCTAGAAGGGTGAAGAAGGATTAAAATGGTTTTAGATTGAAAATGACACTTCTATAGAATTTAAAGCATGAAAATGAGTTTTAGGAAGCTAAAGAGTCATCTCAAAACCTTCTCCCATGTGTCACACTCCCTCATGGTTCATACAAGTGCCAAACTCTTCCTTCTTCAGTTGATTTCTTGATTTTTAGTTAGATAACCTACAATTTTTAGATGGACTAACATTATTGAAGGGAATATAACTTTTTGGATGTTTAAAAGGAAATTAGGAAACTTAGATACCTTGAAAATGGTACCACTTGCATTTATGACCCCTAAATGGCTATTAAGTGACTCAAAATGACATATAGACTAATCCAACCATGACCAAGGATAAAAAGGCATAAAATGACATCAAATGATCTATAATACACCTTATGACAAAAATTGGGCCCCTTAAAACATGTAAAGTTCAAGTTTTTACCTATAGGGGTCCCAATTTGACCTAAAAGGTCAAATTTGGTCAATAGAACAATATGATCAATAACATGATGAATAAAAACTCTCTCTCTCATATCCCCCTCAACCTCATGTAAACTAAAGTCACGTGACCCAAGAGACCCCAATGATAAAATAGTCCCCTCATGCATAAGCAATCCATTTTATCCTTGAGGGTGCTAAAGACATTGAGATTATAACTGACTATATGTGTTATGCATGGAAAATAGTAGTAACACTAGCTCTGTGTGGAGTTAAATAGGAGGGAAAGAGGTAGAAATATATATAAATGTACATGTCAACATGTATCCCAATGAGTTTTATAATATAATCTATGAAATTTAAAATAAAAAAAATAAAATGTACATGTAATTTAAAATTAGCATAACTAATAATTTAAATTATACAACAAAATATTGATGAACATCAACACTACTTGCATGCTAATCAACATTGTATACATGAGCTCTCAAACTGTGCTCAAGAGTGGAGAATTTTGACAATGGTCATGTATCCTAATCACGTACACCATGAGTCTCAGGTGGTATAATGTTCACACCATCAAATACTACGCCTAATGTTTCATATTCACTATCAAGACTGTAGATAGTGTCCTCCACATATTTAGTACTAGAGGAAAGAGGGATGTCATGATTAGCTCCTATAACTTTATAATCATGTAATAAATCATTGATGAGAATTTATACAACCCTATACATCTGACTCATATCACCAATACAATCGATGTCACTATGTGATACTATATGTGCCCTCACATAAGCCTCCTCTTTTGATTTAATGCTTGTATCTAGTCATCGCAACAAAAAATCACCCACACAATCATGTGAAATTGCTTTTGTGTGGTGATAAATATTTGCCATACCCTTTATTTATTTCACCTACCATGTAACAATCAAGGGTGCTATTACATGGTCACAAATAGGTTAAAAAAACTTGATATTTATCTCCTATAAGTTCACGAGTGTTAGTAGGTGGAGGTACTCCCTCACATTGATAAACATCTATATCTTTCACTTTTCGCTTCCCTTATCCATAGTATGTAGGGATATCACAATAATTTACACTAAGGTTTACATGAACCTCAACGAATATCTATTATGAAAATTATAGAGGAATTTGGTCATTATTTGGATATTAACCATGTGCAGTGATAAACCTAGGTATATCAAGCGTGCCAGAAGATCACACTTACATTTGGATACTACGTACCTTATACCCTAGATTATCCACTATAATAAGGAAAACAACAAATTTTAATCATATATTTTGATACAAGATTCCCTACTTCTTATAATCCCACTATTCCCAAAATGACATCTTTTAATTTTTTCTTGAATTTATCAATATTTTTTGGATTGAAAGGTTTGTGTGTTTTTAGCATTTCTTGAATCTTTTTCAAGTCTATTAAAATATTTTCACAATGAATTCTATAAGATATTTTAATGTCAGGATCTCTCAATATTATTTCCAATTTCTCTATTTCCATATTAGTTCTGCTAAATAAATCTCCCATTTGTGTTATTTTGCATAAAAATAAAAATTGAATTAATTACAATTTTTGGAAAAAATAAAACTCTAAAGAATTTACATAAAAATAATAATTAAATACGTAATCAAAGAGGTCAACATGGTATATGGATAACTATAATGAAGAAAATTAATCTTAAATTCATAAAACATTAAACACATACCTGAGTTAAAAAAATATTATATTAATGAGGGACTCTAAATTAGGGTGGCTTCCATAATTGATATTTGGATGTTTCAAATTAAATGGGATTGCCATATAATGAAATATGTACATATTCTCAAGATTGGAAGAAATAATAAATGGAAACAAAGAAATAAAATCATAAGCACAATGCAAGATTTTCTTAGACATCAAATCATAAGCACAATGTACAATCAAGATGTAAAAATATTTCTAAACCTGTATCCATACATCAAAAGCTAGAAGTAGCTGAGGTAAAGAAACCAAGAACATCTCAAACACATTTACAACTTAGCTGAGTTTGTTGAGATGGTAAGTTTAGAGCTTAGAACATGAACCTACCAAACTTGGATGGTGAAGCTTTAAGGTCTTATTATCTTCCACCACTATTATGAGATTAGTGTTTATACATGGGTATCATCATTGATTATTTATCATTTGTATTTATTAAAGATAGAGTAGGGAATTAGGATTAGATATCATAACATGAAATATCTAGGAGTGGTTCCTTACTTTAGGAATATTTTATGGTGTAACATTTCCTTATGGGTATTTCTATTCCTATTTATGAGAATATTGAAGATTTGAGCTCATTGTCTCAACATTCATATTGTGTTGTGAATTTATGTTATTATTATTTATATTAGATATTTATCTTTAAAAACCACACCAGATTGGAAAGCCCAATAATTTTAATAATGTTAATTAAAGTTTCAGAATTGAAATAGGAATCCTTTGACTTCATTTGACCAATATTCATCTGCCAAAAACATATACCCTTTAGTCCATCCACCTATTTGATAAGTCATATTTTGCATATTCTCTCTCCTTTGTGAAAAAAGTGGTCATTGATTTTTATAGTTTGGGATCTTGAATCCTTGAGCGGTAATATTTTTGGCCCTCACCATGTTTATTCTCCAATACAAAGAGTGAACCATAATAAATGGAACTACATAGGAAAAAGAGGCCCAAACTACTTTATTCTTTGCTTCTTCCCTTCATGACACACCAAACATTTTTGACAAGTGTCCTTGTACTTGGATTTGGGTCAAGGTTATTTTGCCTCCTCCTTGTTTCACTTCCCTTTGATTCATTGCTTCTTGGACAACCTTGAATCTACATTTGAGGGAAGTTGAACATTGGACAATTTATTCCTTCTTGATTTGAGGCTAACATCATTATCTTTCTCCTTCTCAAAGTTAGTTATGTCCCTTAGATTTACCATATGTGGGCACCCATTAAACCCCACACAACGTTCATGCAAGGTGAATGTAGTGTAGGAAACTAGAAGGGTTTATGACATTTGTTCCAACTCCATCCCCAAATATCACCACCTATAATATTTTTGACCTTAGTCAAATTATTCCAAAGGGTATAATATTTTTGATTCCTTATAGGTCTTGGTTGCTTTTCGGGTTACTAGAATTGATTAAAAGGGTTGCCTAAATTCCATATGGTTTTATTATAGGATCAAAATATGGTAAAGTCACCACACTGAGTGAAATGTGGGATGGAGAATGGTGGAGTGAAGAAATTTGGAGGTAATTTTATGTATTCAAAATGTGGAGTCCATTAATGGGGAAGTGCTATATGTCTAGGTTAACAAATTAGCTTATTTGGTTATTATTTATTTGTCAATGCTGATGATTTTTTAGCTCAATTCTTGATGGAGAGAGAACTTAATACCCAAGGAAATAGGATTCTAAAAACATTAATTAGAGAGTTTCACTTGAAATCTCTTTTCATAATTGGAAAAATATTTAATGTATGTAATACCCTATGAATTAAAATTATAACGTTTTATAAATCCATTCCTTTTCAAGTTCCTATACTATTGAATTAAGTATTGACTTCAAGAATTTCCCTAATTAACTAGAAACCTGAGTCTAATGTAACTACATTGACATACTAGAAACAATTTTTTATTAAAAATAAAATAATTTTGAAGGATAAATTATAAGGTATTAGATTATTCAAAAGCTTTACTGATATGAAAATAGGGTGAGAAGTCAAATTATAAGATTACATTAACAATTCCTATGTTGAGTTTACCGACATGGTTGTACTAAATAAATCTACAACAAATGTAGAGGGTGATGATGATGAATTCACTAAGTTCTACATACAATACTAATATGAGATTTTGCTTTCTCCATGAACATTCATGTGAGATTTTTGACTTTGGCATTCTTAGTCTTTATCCAAAACAAGCTTAAGAAGCTTCATTAAGGGGTTGTGGAGATAGAGTGATGTAGTTTGATGAAGATGTGCACATCTATTTTGTGATCATTATATTTACCAAGAAGCCATGGTAAGCCATGCATGGAGGGGAACATTTGAGATGAGGATTTGTGTTATGAGTGTGATTAGTTTTTCTATTCTAGATGTTGTAGGTTGCATTTATTAAATTGTATTTCATGTTATAGATTGTGATTTTTTTTTTGGATAATTGGTGCAATAATGATTGTATATGATCCTAGTTTATACATGTCCATGATCTACCTCTCATAATAAATATCTAAGTTTTTTATTTATCTATTTTCAAGAGTTAGTTATAATGGAAAGTGAATTAGTTATGAAAATAGATTAATAATTTGACTGAGACATAAGAGATTACTTTATAAATAAAGTAATTAAGCTTAAAAACAAATTAAAGTAAATATATGAGATAAATAAAATGGCATTTTTCATGAAAATGTAATTCTCAATCCATAAGCAAGGGAAGAAAATGTTGTTTTACTTAGTTTACCTTAGGTAACAACCACAATGTTCATACATAATAAACACTCAATGAAAACTATATCCATAACTACCCAATGATGGCCTAAAACATAGATTTTTCAAAGTAAAAAATAGATGACTATAAATTTATGACAAAACAAAGCTCTGCACTAGAATATTCGAGCCCACATAGGTTAGATCTAAAGTTTGAAAATATTAACATTTTTATTTACACAAATTTTATTTTCTTTAAAATAATGCTTGAAGTGGCTAAGCCTATAGGATATTAGAAGAGGATAGAGGCTTTATAGAATCTATCAATTATAAAAATAATGCTTCGTCATGAAAATGATGAATATATAGAAGTAAAATCAAAGCTTTCATTTGTATCATGTTTAACCACCTTATCTTTGTCATAAAAAAAACTAGTATGCATTTTTATTTGAAAATAACAAGTCTGCATTTGAAGCATTTGAGACCAAAATTATGTAAATACAACTCTTTCATTAAAAATCAAATATTTTGGGATAGATGAGAAACATAAATCAAATAATTATATTCACTTTTCCATATGCCAAATAAAATACAACCTATAAATTTTTTTGTTATAGAACAAAGTCGTAATATGGCGATCGATATCAATGTTTTATATATCTTGCCAACATTACCTTCAAAATCCACATAAAAATAATGGTAAAAGAAAAACAATCCCACAACTTTGAAATGAAGCACAATACATGATAATTTTAATGTAATAAAAAGAAATTTATGAGAATATTTAAGCAAGGAAAGACAAATAATGAGTCAACATTTTTGATAAAATGTCCATTTCCAACCAGAAATTCTATATTTTTTTGTGTTGCTAAACATAAATAGTTAAAAAAAATTTTGAAATGAGGAAGGAAAAAGTTTTATATCTTTGAAAGCAACTATTCACTTATCTCTCCTAATTTATTTGTACTTCATAATGTCAAAACATTGACATGTAAATGACATTTGGCCTCTAATTATTTGAGATTTGGTGAGAAAACCCATAAATCATGGAGTGTGTGCAGGGGAAAATGAAATTTAAATGGCCAAGGGAACAAAATAAAGGCAATGGAGATGGATTTTTTTTAGCAAATGTACTTTCATTGGTAGTTTTGAGCTAAAATGGGAGCTCTAGAATAGGGTATGGGCATCCATCATGCAATAATCAAAAAATTAGATAAGGCAGGGATAAAGGAGTTATTTAGAAGAACCCTAACCCATTTTAAAACATTTAATATGCAAATTGATACATACATAACCAAATATTTAACAAGATTTAAAATATTTATTATAAAATTTCCCTGACCTTGCCTAGACACAAGCCTAACTTGCATTGACCATAGAATTTAAATGGATTTCTCAACTCTTAAAACAAACTAGCTTTGAATGAAATTGCTTAAAATGAACTTGATTTGAATTAACTTTGAAATTTTTGTACTGGTGGAGGAATGTGGAGCCATGAGCAACACCATGTGGAGCGTTAAGCAACAAGCAGGTGGTTTTTTTATAGGGGGTTTGAACAAAGCCCCTTTATTCAACATGATTCAAACAAAACACCTTTATTCCAACCCTAGGTCAAATATACATGTGGTAGTTCAAACAAAGGTGTTGATTCAAATAAAGTGTGTTTTTTCAAACCCCTCTTCACATTTCATGAGTTCTCTTGACTTGGCCACAAAGTGGTACCCACTTATGTGTGTTAACCCTAAGGTCAATTATGCATATACTTGACAGATTTAGGAAGCTAAATAACTTGCACACATTCACTTCATCTTAAAACAATGGCTCTTGAATCAATATTTCATACAAATTTCTTGACAAATAGTCACACTAACATGGAAGGAATGAATAGTGGTTGATTTTACTTCTAGATTAGGTAGAAATCAAACTTAGACACTTGATATTACCTAAAAAAGTTCTCATTTGATGCATAAAGGTGAAAATTTTAGACATAAACATAGGAAAAACAATCATTCACTAAGCTACATCAATGACCATGAGACACACACTTGATGAACTACTTGAAAATGGAGGAAAAATCAGCGTCTTATTACTTCAAAGGTGATGCAGTACAAAATTTTGGCAAAGTTTCTATATAGCCAAAGCATAATATCATCGTGATCTCTCAAAAATGAATATACATATAGAAAAGTAAAGAAGGAAAGAGGAGACAAATAACCCCAAACTAAATATGAGTCATCATGCTAACTCAACTTCACTCCTACTTCAACTCAATTGTAAATTCTAAAAACCTATTTAGTACATCAAGAGTTTAAACTTCCTCTTCTTGGAATATGGCATAGGAAAGAGAATATTGTTTGAATGTTTTGAAAAAGTCAAAGGTCATCATGAATACTTTTATGGTCTTCAATCTTGTAGAGATATTGATCATTTTAGTTAACTCTTTTTAATCTTGCATTGAACTACTTTTGATCTTCACTTAACTCCTTATGATCTTGCATGCATCTTGAAGTTTGAATTTAGCTATCTTTATTACATCTTGGAGTTTTAATTCTAGTATCTTCCTTTCATCTTGGATTTTAATTTAGTTATATTAATTACATCTTGGAGTTTGACTTCAGTTATCTTCATTGTATCTTTGAGTTTGACTTTAATTATCTTAATTGTGTCTTACATGCATGTTTCTTATTATGGACTTCCCCAAATTGCTCCAAGGTGGCATAGTAGTAGAGATATTGCATGTTGTTTGTTGAAGGAGTTTCATCCTTAAAAATAGGTATGATTTACTTGATCAAGACTTTAACTCAACTTTTATACTCTTGCATGTTGGTTCTCCACCTTTCTAAGGTTGATTGAAGGCTTCTTGTTGTTTGACTTGACCTTTTATAAAATAAAAAATATATGGGGTGAATAATAAGAGAGAATATTATTTAATTATGATGTTTTTGAAATATTTTTGGAACCTTGAGTCCATTTTTAAATCAAACACTTAACCATTTCTTTATTTCCAGATAGCAAAGAGAACATGTGTTTGACTAGGCAAGGTTGTTGAGGGTTTCAATGCATTGATTGATCTTTTGATTATCTTATTCCTCAATGGTAGCATATAAGTGTGAGATATTATATGTTTTATTTGTATTTACCTTCAATAAATATCTTTAATAAGAGTGCATTTGATTATGAACAACCACAACTCTGCATATTGATCCTTCTTGGAAGTGTACATCTCCATTTTAACAAGTTTCTTGAATGCACAATGAGAACATGAAAATTGATGAATTTGAATTATTTTAATATATAAAGTTTAAATAGGATTTTAACATCATAAATATGGTGTTATAGACCTTAAAACAAAATTTTATCTCTAAATTCCACATACAACTTAAAAAAATGTTCTTTTGTGCTTTTTAGGCCTCAAGAAACCTTGATTTAGATTTGGGGGTCTAAAATGAGTTCTAGGACTCACCAAACACTCATAATATTATAATTTTATAGGTCCTAATGGGTAATACTTTGAATTTTTTTAAAATCTCAAAAAATCTTCACCAAATTTTCAAACAAAAATTCACAAAAAAGTGTTTGTTTGTTGCCCGTAGGGTGACCTGGAGATGTTTTTCTTTGATATCAAACTATTTTGAATTGATTTTAATTGTATAAAAATTTATTAATACCTTTAAATTAATTATACATCATATAAAATCATTTTTTTCCTTTGTAAGGATCTGAAACACTCATTTCTAACTCTATTTATGAGTAAATTAGTGAATAACCCTGATTTCTTTCATAACTAAACCTGTGTTTTGAAATTTTATCTCTCTTAAATTATAATAAATACATGAAAAAACTTTTAAAGATTAAAGGACATCAAAATATTCTTCCATGTAAAATTTCAAGATATTTAATTGTTTAAAACTCAAAATATGCACTTTTTGGTGTTTCATAGCTTCCATAATTTCATTTCTGAATGCCTATAGGTTTGAGTTTTGGAATTTTATTGAATGTTATGAGACATAAATAAATAATTATTTTTAATTATAACTTGAAATATACCATAAAATAATTAAAACCATTGGATATGCTCAAACAATTACTTAAACCTCTTAAAAAATGCCTTTTCTAACTGTCTTTCTTACATGCTTAAAATCTTACAACCCGTACCTTTAACTTTATCTATTATTTACATTGAAATTTTGATTTAAAAAGGTTTATTAAGGTTATTTAATCCATAAAATATCTCACACAATTTTTTTGTGAAACAAATAACTCAAAAATGCAATCACATCTCCTAAAACTAAGCCATTGGGGTTTAAGAAGGGTTTTAGAGCACCTTTCCTTCTTAACTATTATTCATAAAGTTAAGCCTCATAACCTAAAAATAATACATGTAATATTTAGGGAATATGGAACCTTATTTTCACATAGTAACATTAAAACCAAATCTTATTCTCCTTTATGAACCAAGTATTTGAAAATTGCCCTTACTAGCTTGCAACTAGCTTATCAAAAGAATGGAAGAAACTTTAACCAAAATTTACACTTATCAGCTATTCCTGAGCATGTTTTTGGCTTGATGAATGCTGTAGGATGTTTTAAAGAGATTATTTAATCTTCACTCCCTGAATGGAGTCTTATTGAAAACTTGCACACAAGCAACCTTGACCAATGGTGGTAAAATTTGTCAACATTCTTGATGACTTTGCTAGGATATTTGCCCACTAAACACTTAAGAATAGTAGCCTTATCCATTGGGATATGGAGTCATGAAAATATAACCAAATATAAAATTTAATATTCCTTTTAAAGTTATAACAACACTTGTGCAATAACACTTAGGGAATTGAAAACTAATACAACTACCAACTAAAAATGTGCAAGATAACACTTAGAGGAAAGTGAAAGTCTAAAACTACTATGTAAAACACTCAAAATCCACCTAGATAAAAGCAAAAACCTATAAATTCCTCTCCATGTGGTTTAAAAATATGAGAAATAAACTATTGTTTGAGTGGCATTCTAGTTGGATCAACTCATTTCTTGCTTGTTAACCTCTTTGGCTTGTCTCCAAGTGAATCAATTAAAATAAATATATCTTCAATATAACAAACTATTCATGTGGTTCAATTATAAAATCATTTTGATCTTCAATAATAAGAAAGTTTTTCAATGTAATCACATTCTGATTTATAAGAATAAAAACAATTTTAACCTCTAATGGCTCACTAGAACATTGTTCTTGGATTTCTGTGACATCTTTAGATATTTCATCTTGATTGTTAACTATTGCAAATTGATCAAACTCTTCAAGGAGATCCAAATATTTCTCTATAGCTTAATCAAGGTATACTTGAGATATTATTTTGTTAACATCTTCTTGAACATATTTTCTAAACTTGGCAACCACTTTATCAATGTCTTCACAAGGAGATGTAGGCCTACAAAGATTCTCAATGTCTTGAATCAACTCAAGGTACCACTGCCACTCTTCATCAGAACCTTCTTGATCCTCACTTGTATCTTATTGAGGTTCACTAGGAACCACTACATATTATTTAATATCTTTACTTAGATCATGTCTAGGGTTGTTACCTTATGAAACCACTACTGCAATCTTACTAGCTATTGCCATGTCATTCTGAACATCTTTATGACACACTTCTTGAGTCTCACTTTTAGCTACAATTTGATTTTGATCCCCAAGGGATGCAACATGATATTATTTTATTCTAAATTGAATCTCATTTTACCAACAAAACTCTTGATTATCCTCTCTTGACAAATTCTCTTCTTCACCTGGATGTTTTTCTTTTTCCCTTCATACAACAGGTCCTCTTTCAAAAAAGGAGATGGTGAGAGAACAAGATGTTCCATTTTATGGCATAGGAATATAGAAAATATGATATGATCTTGGATAGTCTTTGGTATTGAATAGGAATTAAGAAGACTTTGAGATTTGGAAGTAGTAGTTTCATTCAAGAATTATTTGAAAGGAGGGCAAGAAACTTGTGTTAAGGATGATTCATTCTTCTCTTTCCACTCAACAATCAACCTCTCACATTTTGATATGCCTTGATCTTCATGGACAAAATTAAATTGAGGATTAGATGAGGGGTTAAATAAACTTGGAATATTTATTGTTTTGGCTTCAACAACTTTATCTATCTCTTAATTTTGGATTGGCATAGGAAGAGTATATGAGAAACTTAGAAACTTCTTTAATCGAGGAGCTTGAGGGACTTGAGAAAGAATAGGGAAATTATGAAAAATAATAAGCTCTTTAATAGGATTAGGAGTCCTAAAAATTGTAATTTTGAAGCAAGTAGACTCTCTTGAATGTTCAATGGGTTATTCTTGTTTCTAAATTAGGATTTTGGACTCAATTTCTTGTGATCTTATGGACAACTACTGCATTTGTCCTCTTGTAGTCTCATTGTATCTCTTCAATGATTCTACCTATTGTTGATGTGTATAAACATGATATGTAAGCTCTTATTAATTACTATTGTATTCCCCTTCCCTATCACTCTCTGTACATTATGTCTCAAAGTCAATTCTTATCTCTTGAACACTTTTTTCAAGCTAATTGGAAAGAACATGATTTTGTCAAGGCTAATTGGAAACATGATTAGGGGTGGTAGGGGTTAAATATCATGGGAATACTGATATATTAATAATATAAGGATACTTGACGTAAATCCATAAATATTATCAGTTTGATATGAAGGATGTGAAGATATAAAAGATGCATTTTCACAAAATTGAGGACTGAAATACATACCAATTGATGCTCTTTAGGAACTTGGATTCCTTAAACCAGTTGTATATAAATTGAAATAACTAGATATTGAGTAATTAATTAATGTATTTGATTAAAATTTCTAAAACCATCACCAATATTTAGTAATCTTCTAAGCTATTATCCCATTGGGCGTGCCATAAATTGTCATCACTCAAAAGTACACCCTTGCAAGAATGTGTGCTTGTTCTCAATCTTGTTGACATAATGGAAACTATCCAAGGTGTGGGTGAATTTATATTTGAGATAATATCCAAATTAAGGGTTAGTTTTATTTGTTACACTCACCTATTTCTCTCTAAAATCTCTAATTTGATGATTTTTTGACTAAGAAAAGGGTAAACAGAGCAATGCTCAAGTTGAAATTGAACATGAAAACTAAAAATTTGGGGTGATGCAAAAATGTTAATGTCAATTATGCATATAATTTACACACTTAGGAATCTAAATAACTTTCATACATTCAATTCATATTTAAAAAATGGCTCTTACATCAATATTTCATACAAAGGTCTTGATAAATACTCACACTAGCATGAAAGGAATGAACAATGGTTAAATTCACTTCCAAATTAGGTAGAAATTAGACTTAAACACTTGATATGACTTTTAAGAGTTCTAATTTTTTTAATAAAGGTGAAAATTTTAGACATAAACATAGGAAAAATAATCATTCACTAAGTTATATCAATGAACATGAGACACACACTTCATGAACCACCTGAAAATGGAGGAAAAATTGGCTTCTTATTACTTAAAAGGTAATGTAGTACAAAATTTTCATAGAGTTTATATATAGCCAAAGCATAATCTCATCATGATCTCTCAAAAATTAATATACATATATAAAAGGAAGGATAGAGGAGACAATCAACCCCAAACTAGGGATGAGTCATCATGCTAACTCAACTCACTCTTGCTTCAATTCAATTCCTAATTCCAAAAACCTACATAGTACATAGATATTTTAAACTTCATATTCTTGGAATATGACATATAAGAAAGATAGAATATTAATTGAATGTTTTGAAAAATTCAAAGGTCATCATGCATACTTTGATGGTCTTCAATCTTGAAGAGATCTTGATCATCTTCAGTTAACTCCTTTTGATCTTGCATTGAACTCTTTTTTATCTTACATGAATCTTGAAGTTTTAATTTAGTTATCTTCATTTCATCTTGGAGTTTTACTTTATTTATCTTCATATCTTGAAGTTTGACTTTAGTTATCATCATTGTATCTTTCATGCATGTTTCTTCTTCTTGATTTTCCAAAATCTCTCCAAGGTTGCATAGTAGGAGAGAGATTGCATGTTTTTTTTTAAGGAGTATGTTCATTTAAAATAGGGCTGATTGACATGATTAATACTTCAAGTCAACTTCTCCACTTTTACATGTTGGTTCTCCACCTTTCTAGGGTTGATTGAAGGCTTCTTGTTATTTGACTTGACCTTCTCTAAAATTAGCTCCAATGGGGGCATCGTAGGAGATAATATTATTTAATTATGATGTTGTTGAATTATTATTTAAACCTTGACTCCATTTTTAAAACAAACACTTAACCCTTTCTTGATCTTCATATAGCAAAGAAAACATGTATTTGATTAGGCAAGGTTGTTTAGTGTTTTAATACATTAATTGAGCTTTTGATTATCTTATTTCTCAAGGGTAGCATTCAATTGAGAGATATTTTATGTTTTATTTGTATTTAAATTCATGAAATATCCTTGATAAGAGTGCATTTGATGATGAACAACCACAACTCTCCATATTGATCCTTCTTAGAAGTGTAAATCTTCTCCATTTTGGCAAGTTTCTTGAATGCATAGTGAAAACCTAGAACTTGATGAATTTTAATTATTTGAATATATAATTAGTTTAAATATTATTGTAACATAATAACCATGGTGTCCTTCAAACAAATTTTTAGCTCCAAATTCTACATGCAACTTTAAAAAATGCTCTTTTGTTCTCTTTAGGCCTCAAGAAACCTTGATTTGGATTTGGGGGTCTAAAATGATTTATAGGATTCAAAAAACACTAATAATATCTTAATTGGATAGGTATAAATAGATAATACCTTTAAATTTTTTAAAATCTCAAAAAATCTTGACCAAACTCTCAAATAAAATTCACAAAAAAGTGCCTACTTGATGCCTGTAGGGTCACTTAGAGATATTTTTATTTGATAAAAACCTATCTTGAATTATTTTTTCATTTTATAATAATTTATTAATAATTTTAAATTAATTATACACCACATAAAATCATTTTGTGCTCTCGGAAGGATCTAAAACAGTCATTTCTAACTCAATTTGTGAGTAAATTAGTGAGAAATCCTTATTTCTTTCATGAACATACCTATGTTTTGAAATTTTATCTCTCATAAAGTAAAATAAATACATTAAACTAATTTTTAAAATTAAATAACATAAAAAATATACCTCCATGTCAAATTTAAAGATAATTCATTTAGTAAAATTCAAAATATGTATTTTTTGGTGTTTCCTATCTTGTACAATTTCATTTTTGAATGCCTATAGGTTTGAGTTTTGGAATTTTATTGAGTTTTATGAGGAGTAAATAACTCATTATTTTTTAATTATAACCTGGAACATACCCTATAATAATTACAACCATTGGATATGCTCAAAAAATTGCTTAAACATATCAAAAAATATTTTTTATGACTATCTCTTGCATGCTTAAAAACTACAACATGTGCCTTTACCTTTATCTATTATTTGCATTTAAATTTTTATTTATGAAGGTTTAATAATATTATTTATTCCCCATAATATCTCAATCAACTTAAAAAAAAGAAAAAAACTCAAAAATGCAATCACATCTTCTAAAATCAAGCCATTGGGGTTTAAGAAGGATTTTAGAGCATCTTTCCTTCTTAAAAATTGGTCATAAAGTTAAGAAACATAACCTAAAACTAATTTATGGAATATTTAAGTCATAGGAAATAATATTTTCCCATAATACATTCTAACCAACTCTTCTTCTCCTTAAACCGAGCATTTGAATATTACCCTTACTAGCTTCCAACTAGCTTGCTAAAGGAATAAAAGAAACTTATGCCAAAATTTGTATCTATGATCTATTATTGAGAATTATTTTGGATTAATTAAGGATATGGGATGTTTTATATATCTTATTTAATCTTCAATCCATTAATGGAGTCTTATTTAAAACTTGCACATAAGCAACCTTAACCGATGGTGACAAAATTTGTCAATAATTATTGAAATTTCATCAAGGACTATGAGAAGATTACAACTACATAAATGGAAATGATAAAAAATGATGCCTTTTATTGGTCATATGTGTCTTAAAAAACCTTTTAAATTATTAAATAGGTCATGTCTACTACACCTATTTTGGCGATGCTAGAATTCTTCAAACTATTTGTCATTGAAAGTGATGCATCTAGTAGTGGAATTAGAGTCGTCATAATTCAATATGCTTAACCCCTTGCATTAAATAACAAGGTAATTATAGGTAAAAACCCTATCTATTCCTCATTTTAGAAGGAAATTATATCCATTCTTCAAATATTGAGTAAGTGTCACCCATGCTTAGTAGGCCAACGTTTCTATAGCAGATAAATCACCATAGCCTTAAGTACTTATTGGAGCAAAGAGTCTCTTATATGAGAAACAAAAGTGGGTTACCAAGTTTATGGGATATAACTATGAGATTACTTATAAGAAAGGTAAGGATAAAGTTATAGAAAATGTGTTGTCTTGCTAGTATGAAGAATGTATAACCATGTGTGCACTTTATTACCCATTTCAACATGGGTAAACAAGGTCCAACAAGAATGGCCCCATGGTGCCTAACTCAATGGATCATCCAAAAATTATACACTAATCCTTAATATCAATTTAATTACACTTGGTATGGTTAGTATTTATGCCATAAAGGTCATCTTGTACTAGTGCACAAATCAACACTATGCAATAAAATATTGCTTGAACTACATGCCTTCTTATCAATTGACCACTCAAGATTTTTAAAAATGTATGAAAGGGTTTGTCAAGTTTTTTGGGAAGGCATTAAAAATGATGTCAAAAATTTTATGGCTGAATGCAAGACTAGTCATTGCAACAAAGGGGAAACTGTCTCGACCCCATGCATGCTTCAATCACTACCTATTCCCACCAGGGTATACACTAACCTTTCCATAAATTTCATTGAAGGACTCCCAAAGTTAGGTGGAAAATTATTAATTCTAGCTATAGTGGATCACTTCTAAAATTATGCCCACTTCTATGTGCTCACCCATCCTTTTAACACCTCCATAGTCACCTAGATTTTTCTTGATCAGTTCTTCCTCCTCTATTGGAAACAAACTTCTATTGTTTGTGATAGGGACCCCACTTTTACTAGTAATTTCTAGTAGAAATTTTCCATCACTAAAAAACCAAACTTAACATGATATCTACCTACCATCTACAAACTAATGGTCAAACAAAAATTTTCAACAAGTGCTTGGAGACCTATATGTGTTGCTTTACCTTTGTTTAATATAATAATTGGGTCAATTGGTTACCACTGACTAGATTGTGGTATAACTCCACATACCACACTACCACAAGGATGAATCAATATAAATTTTTTTATGGTTAACCACTACCCTCTCTTCAAACATACCTTCTATATAGTTCTAAGGTGCATGTAGTTGATTCCACACTCAATGCATATGAACATATCCTTCTCACTCTCAAGGATAACCTCCATTTGGCACAAAACTAATTGAAATAACACACCCATCAACACTAATCAAAACAAATTTTTAATAGAGGGGACATGGTTTTTATCATGATACAACATTATATGTGGTCCTCTTTGAAGTTGAAGGGCCATCAAAAAGTTTCTACTAAGTTTTATGGTTAATACAAGGTGCTTGAGAAGATTGGTCCTGTAACATATAAATTGAAGCTTTCATATTCATCCAAGATGCATCATGTTTTTCATGTATATTATTTGAAAAAGTTCATTGGTTGACATGTTTGAGTCTAAACTACATTACTCGAGCTTGAAATTAAAGGCTCTATCCTCTTAGAACCTGACTCAATCCTAGACAAGCACTCACAATAGCTCTGTAACCACACTCTCACAGGGCTTCTAATACAATAGCATGACATGTAACTAGAAGATGCAATGTGGGAACCCATCTCCAATTACAAAAATATTTTCCTCTTATCAAAATTTGAGGATAAATCATATTCTAAGGGGTTGGACATGTTAGGACACCTTCATCCTAACTTATCTCTTTTATATTAACTATTGTTATTAATAGATCCAAATGCATATGATTTGTAAGTCATCCCATTAGATATTTTTTAATTTTACCACATGTATGGGGAGTATTAGTTATCTTGAGCATATTATTTTAAATAAAGATCTTGTGTAATAGGAAAATCTTGAATCTTTATAGTGATCCATCCTCAAAAGAAGTTTCCCCCTCGAAGAGGCCCGTAATAGTTTATGGTTTGATTATTTTATTTCAATACAATATTTACATCTTCTTTAGTTTTATATTATAATTATTATATTTCCATTACTATAATTAATTTGTGCATAGGTAGGTTGCTAACATGCAAATATTGATTCTTGATCCATTATCCACCAAAACCTATTTAACTCCCTTATTTTAGATTTTTACTTAAATATATAATAATAGATGTTGATTAACAATGTATATAGGAGGTAAGTATTCATTCTCAAAATAAATACTTTCCTAAATCTATGATAATGTATTTTTTTTACCCTATTTTAGATTAATGGGAAATATTAATATAATTAAGATAGAACTTTGAAATATATTACATATTAATAGATATGACATTCAATCCTATATCTGAATGTAAAAAATTGAGATTGATTCTTCTAATTTGACAAGGGTATTTGCTAAATATAAAAAATACTAAATAGATTATAGTACATGGATTTTTTGGTTGGTTGTATGTCTTTGATTGTATAATGAAAGTGAAAATTAGGTTCAAGCATGCCACTGGTTTATTCAATTACGTAACTGATCTACTTCCTACATTGGATCAGTTCTGTAGGATTGGGTCAATATCTCCATTTGATACTGAACTTCATATAAGTACATCATAGTGACTATACAATCACATGTGACTATCTTTTATTGCTTTATGTTTGTAATACCAAACCATGATGATGTATACATATCTAGAAATCTCTGCCCTTTGTCTTAAAACCCTATATGTTCTTGTGGGGGATAAAAACTTGAAAAATAGGGGAAATGTAATTGATTGAGTTAACCCCAATCAATCCCGCTTTATGATTGGTTTCTACCTATGTATCTGATTTCCATGGAGAGAAAAAAACCACACATAGTTCTCCAACCTAGTGTGATTATGCATTTTTTCCTCCTTTGCAATGTGTATGTAACTAATAATAGGCTTTGGCACTTTAAAATACTTGCTTTGAAAGGATTTTGAGTGATTCAGACTTGTCTTGGGATTTCCCTAGTGATATGTATGTAAATTGGGAAGAATAGGACACATTTAATCAATATGCAATAATGTATAGATATATATCAGATACGTTCCAAGTCCCTTTTGAATGAGACCTTGGTTTGTTAATATATGGATCCAATTGTATAGTTACTCATGGCACTGACATGTTAGGCATATGGGTCAACCCTAAAGATGGGTTTGATTTTATAAAATAGATCTAATTGGGAGAGGGTTAGTTCTAACTAGCTTAGGTTATTATTGAATGATGATAATGACTATAACTAGTATAAATGACCCATGTATATGTAGACTGAACTGAGAGGCTAGAGGCATCTGTGAAAAATATTTAGCAGGTTTAAAATAAACACCAAGTATTTTGTAGTTGTATAACAATAGAATAAAAGGATTAACTCATAAGATAACATTGAAGTGTTAGATGATGGAAAATTAGGACCTTGTTTGTGTGATCAATTCATGCATGGTAAATGTGTGTCAATCTTGTCATTATCACGTATTGAAGACCATATTTTATTATCTAAAATAATGATAATAAATGCAACATAACCTAGTTCTACATTTTTGAAAAGTTTTATCACATAATGTGATGTATAGAATATCCCTATAAATAGTTGATTTATGAAGCAACACTAACATAGATATTTTAGATACAATATTTTTAAGTTGATGATTTATATCATACTCTCCAATTTTATTAGGTAGTACCTTATGAGGGGGATAAATATTAATAATGATGCACTAACAACCTCAACTTTGTGTTACAAGATAATGTGCCCTACCTCTTTGTGTTGTGACATTAGTGATCTCATCATCTAATAGACACATAGGGTGAATAATGGGGGAGGGATGGCATCTATAACTACGTTGAGGTCTGGGGGAGGAACTAAAGGATTCATACTTTCCCTTTGATGTCAAGTAGTAATCATAAACATATTAAATTGGATATTTAAACATTGTGTATTATTAAGGGGAGTAAGAGTTGTTCATTAATAATTGCAATATTAATTTCAAAGGACATGTAATAAATAATGAAATTAGTTAATCACATAAAGGAAAACAAGAGTATAGGGAAAAAGACAAAAAAGGGTGATTTGTAAGAACCTACAACTTCCATCATAAATCATTGAGCTTATAAACATGGTTACAAACAAAATGAGCTATCATCATATGGAATTTAATGTAGGATTTTGGGATGGGACAAAACAAGAAGAGGAAATGAGGTCAAACATAAAAAATATATTTCAAAGTAGGTATGTAAGTGTTCAAAACACTATGCCAATTCTATAAAATAATGTCATGAGGGAGATCTAAGTAAGTATATTAAATCAAAAATGCCTATGTGTAGAATTGAAATTTATTTTGAGAAATTAATGGTTGTAATGGGTAAATATAGGCATAATTAAATGTGTACCTATTTGTGACTTACTAAGTTTTGGAAATAATTTAGATGTTGAAAAACATACTCTAGAACAATATAAAAGATCTCCCAAAAATAAAATTGTGTTTTTTGATGATGAAAACTTTTGAACCTACTATGAGTGTGGTAGGCCAATTTTAGACACTGATAAAATTGAAATTTATGGATAAAGGTGGAAACTTATTATTTTAGCAAAAAAGTGAATAATGGCAATTACACTATGCGCAATAAATTAAAATTATGGCATAATGCAAATCTAAGTATATACAATTATAAAATGTGTTGAAATAGATATTTAGATATTTAGGACTTGACAAAGGAGGTTCATAGAGAAATAATGGATTCATAACTTATCAATTCACTATCAGTGGATAAAAATAGTGAAAAATGGGTCTAAACAATAAGATAAACAAAACCTATAAATTGTTTTACAAATAAAGAAGTTTTAGAAAAAGGATCAAAATTATGGAATCACTAGTTATGACCCAAGTTTTAATTGTGGGCCAATTATGATCCATCGTTACCTAAGTTGGAATCATGGGTAAATTGTGATCCACTACTACAAATGTGACCTTTGCTTATTTTCAGATCTTGAATATTTTTGGGGTATGTTTTGATAGAGGGAAATGACTAGGGATCCTAATTCACTTATTTTGATGATGAGTAGAAATGCTTGATTTATTTCTTCTTTGGATAGACCTAAAGCACCATAATGTCATGAGAAAATATAAATGTGAAAGGTTAGAAAATGGGGCACTCTCTTGAGGGGTTCAACCTACATATCCTACATGTTAAAAACTAGGACTTATTGTAGCTCTATTGTTTATGAGTTTTCTTAACCCAAATTGAGTGAAAGGGAACTAACCTCCTCTCCCTAAAAAATCAAATACAACTATATGCTTCATTATGGCCTTCTCTTGATACAAGCACAATGACATGAGGTAGATGAGATAAAATTAGATCAATTTGCAAATTCCTTTGGAAAATGTGAATAATATGACTTGATGATTATGTGCGAGATACTTAGCTTATGAGAGATTTGGTTGATAAGAATCAATTATCAAATGACTTATGGTACATTTGTTTATATAAAAATTACAATGCAACTTTTACACATAGGCCCAGCATTGAAGATAGTGAAATCCAAATTCTAAGCACAAGAAGTGTGGCTAATGGACCAAATGACCCACATGCTAAGAGTTTATAATTATGGGTGGATAGTGACCTAGGAAAGACCCTAAAAGAATGTTTTAGACATTTCAAGAGCATTCAAGGTCATACAAAGGAAAAAAATAATCAATCTATAGGTTTTTATAAATTTTATATTGAATAAAGGTATTATTAATGGCCTAAAGTGATAAAAATATAGTTGTAAGGAAACCTTAAGTCAGTGGGAGAAAATATAGTGACCAACACAAGGGGAAACTGTATAAAAAAGAGTTAAACGTATGCACATGAACCATGTATGATAAAACATGAAAAAAACACAATGGAAAGGGGCATTTTACTATAATTAGTGTTTACATGATGTAATACTTTGATTTATGTGCATGAATGCATGTGTATGTGTCAAATTAAAAGGAAAAAAAGAAATATTAACCTTATTTTTTATTTTATGTAAAATAAAGAATCAATTATTGCAATAAATAGATATAACAATGTATCTATGAAATTACATAATTAAAATCTACCCAATTGGCTATTAATAGTAATAATAAAAAGTGATAAACAAACTTAGATATCCTAAAGTACAAATAAAGGATAATATAATATCACACTTGGTTGTTATTATAGAATTCTGGATACATAATATGATTGTGTAGATTGTCTATGTTCTGCTCCTCAAATTTGGGGCTACTAAGTAAAATCATGCTGCATGCAGATTTGACCTAGGTAGAGTTATTCTACTAGGCTTGAATATATTCCATCAAGTCTGAATTGTGTGGTATCTTGCACTCTAATGTTTTTATGACTAGTTTGATACCTTATTTTTGATCTTCTTATATGATCACTTCACTATTTTTTTGGGTACAATGTGTAGAATTGATGATTCATCCTTATTTACCTAATTTAGAACTCAAAACAAATAAGAAGTTATGGATTTAGGAAAAAAACTAAAATGGTATTATAGAATATGTATCCCACACATTGGAATTAGACCTCAATGTAGTTATAAGTGAGTGTAAATGGAATAGCTCGAGAAAGTGTTTTTAACCTCCTCTTCTCTAGAAGTAAAAATTTAGCTACTTGCAAGTTAAATCCTTCATTTAGTATAAGAGGGTGATGAGAGACCATGATAAACAACTTGATTGCATGTGTGTAGGATACGACTCATTGAAGCTTAACTTAATGTATGAGTGATGATGAAGTTTGGTGATTGCCTCTGCTATAGGTCTTGATCCTTGAAAATTTCATTTTCATTTATCAGTTGATCTTCCCTAAAATGCGTGAGGATGACTTATATATATATATATATATATATATATATATATATATATATATATATACATACCCACACACACACACACACACTATATATATATATATATATATATATATATATATATATTGGGTTCTCTTTAAAAAATTATGTGCATAGGCTAAACTTAGAAATGATAAGGAGAAAATTTAACGGTGTGTGATCAAGGGAAATGGGCCAAAGGACCCACAAAGGTAAATGGGAAACACCTATGTAGGGTATGCATCTACCCAGGGAAAACTTATGTAAGGTGTAATTCTAACCTAGAATGAATAGAGGCTTAGATCTTTATGGGGATATTGATAAAAGATGAGATTTAGCTCAAGGGTGCTAATAGATATATTGTGATAAGTGTTAGATGTAATTTTAAGGCTCAAGGGTGTAGACACTAAAATTTAGTAATGTACATTTAGAAATGTAAATCTTGACCTACATTTATCGTACTTGACTTGTACACTTCCAAATAACTCTTATTCACCTTCTTTCACATCCACATGCATCACTATGAGTCTGACAACCCTAGGTTTCTAACATTCACCTACAAGAAACTCCCAGTCTATGTCAAACTAGGTAGACATCTTACTCAAATGTCTTTATATCATTCCATTTTCATTCCCATCTCCTAGACATAAATGTCTCATTCATACAAATTGTCAATGAAACTATCGTAAGGGTGACATTATTATCTATCACCTAATAATGATTATTTTTCAAATCTCACAAATCCTTATGGGTCCTCCCATTCACCTAGCATGTTAGTGGCATGAAAAATTATCCAAATGGACTCATATAAATAAAAATCAAGTGAAAGCTTAATACTCATATGACACTCATCTAAAATTTATCTATCACTCACCTACTACATATATATACACTACTGCACATTGAGAAAAACTACCATATTATTCATAACTGAAAAATCAATTACTAGGAGTAGTCTTCGACCAAGTTTAAAGCACACCAAGACAACTCAATAGAAAACATTGGCAAGAGTCAAAATCTAGATCACCAGGTGCATTAATATAACAAAAGATAACATCTACACATTCACACTAAGGGGAAAATCTACATGTGGCTTGACTTCTCTCTTCAGAGTATTGGATATGTAGTTAATAGATAATATTCAACAGGGGTGATTGTGGTCAACTCAACACATTACACTTCTTTTGATTTTATAGGTTTCATCCCTTCATAATTGGACCTATGATTTTGATGTTGAGATTGATTTATGGAGTTTCACACACAATCAACCATCCTGATCACACATACAAAGCCTCAAAACATTAGACTGTATAATCACATAGCCTAAAAATAGCACAAGACAATAATGTTAGCCTACAATCAGTTTCATCGATGTTTTTACCCAACCTAATGTTAGTGACCCTATGTGCACAAATAATTAGATATAGATATGAGTGACTTTTAGGCTTGTTTTTAGCCCCTTTCCATTATTATAAGTCAGTCACAGTCAATTAGTGAACCATATAAGCTAATTAATTTGATCTCTTTATTATTATTTTTATATTTATCATATTTCACTATCAAATCAATTTAAACATTTACATTCATATCTTTGATTAATTATCATATTCTACAATCTAAATTACATTCATGTTTTTATCTTAACTAGTGTTGTACAATCCAAATTAGGGTAAAACATATTGGTGAACCCAAATATTGCTTGAACTGAGCCCAACTCTAGGTTTCCCTTAGAGCTTCATCTTAAGGTTTTCATATATTTCTCTTTGAGTTCTGTTATGATTTTTGATTTCGCCATAAAAAATATATTTTAACCTTTGGCACTAGCTTTCTACATCGTTTCATGATTTCATCTCATGCCATCCAAGAAAGATAGTTACCTTTTCCCTATAAGGTATATTTTTATATTAAGTGGGCCTCATACAAAGCATAGTCACATTCCTTTGGATTTATATAACATAAACAAAATAAATACAATGAATATTTATTCTTATTTGATGATGCAATTGTTCATGTATAAGTGCAAATATATGATTATGTTTAAATGTCTAATTTATAAAATGATAATCATGATTCTCTTGAAGCCTAAAATAGTATTGATCCCAATGAACTTAATGGGGTAGATTTTGACTAAATTGAAGTCTTGTCAAAATTTCATCAACATCCTCAAGAAGTTGATGAAGTAGTAAAATTAAATATAACATATAAGGCTACACAAAAATTTAAGGTTATTAAATTTAGGGAACAATAAGAGCCCTTTAATATTGTCAATCAATATTTTTGAGCTACCAATCCAACCATAGGTGTTAAGACTTATAATGTTGGTACTATTCCTAATTATACACCTTCAATCACACATGATGTCCACCCAATGTGTGGGGGAAACACAAGGCTTACCAAAATATCTCATGCCTATTTATAAATAAAATACCCATTATCATCCTATAATAACTACACATATTACATTATTATCTTTGCCTACTATACATTCCCTTGAGCAAATTATTTTAGCTCAACATGATAAAGTGTTGTAGTCAGAGTAAGACACATCTAGAGCTAGTCATTTAATAAATTCACATGCATTGATTAATAGCATGATATACCCCAAGTTAACAAATTATCCCTTACTTTTAGGCTTTGTAGCTCCAAAAATTCCAATCTACGAGAGTAAAAGTGATCCTAAACAACACCTTCAATCCTTCCACATAGCATGCTTGGATTATGAATCCAATAATATATTATTAACCAAGGTATTCCTAAGAAATATCAAAGACTATTATTTGTGGTGGTTTTTTGATCTCCCCTTCAATCAATTTGAGTATTCAACCCTTTAGCATATCATTTTATAAAACTCTTTTGCATCAACATTGATGAGAAACTATCTTATGCACAAATTTACAAACTCAAGTAAGGGTCCAATGAGCCAATAAATAATTATGTACTACAATATAAGACCATGCTAGCTAAGATGACCAATCCTATGATATGTAATGAGTAATAGGAGATCTTCAAGCAAATTTTTCTTGCACCACTGCATGACTCAATAGTATTCAACAATTTTTAGTCTCTAGATGAGTTATGTCATATAATTATTCAATGAGAAGTCAAATTCATAGCTTTGAAAAATGTAAAGTATACACCTAATTCTCCAACTACTTCTACCACTAAGTTTTAGAGAAATCCAAGCTATAAGGAGAAATCAAATGATAATAGGATTGAGGCAAAGACAAAGTTTAATGTAGTATCATAACATACGAATCAAATTCAATTATTTTCTCCATAGAAGAGGTATTTTTCACTATTACCATCACCTCCTTAGGTATTGTTACAAAATTTACTTTAGTGTGACATCATATATCTTCCTCCACCACAAGAGTTTGATGCAAGAAAGACTACACCTAATAATTATGATAGTAATGCACACTGCGATCATCATTAAGCTCTCAAGAATTTGAGAAATAGATGTTTTAAGTGATGACATAAGATTCAATATCTTATAGATGATAATAACATGGGGTTAAACACACACATAGAGGAGTATAAACCATAAAAAATGGTAATTACAAATTGAAAATATTTAATGCTAAATTTCCAAAGCATGAGGCAATAAAGACTAAAGATACTTTTTAAGTACATTATGCATACAATTTACATATTCTACTTGTGGCATATTATCACCCATTAGATGAGATTACTGACACTCTTTAACATGCATCTCACCACAACTCCCTATGAGTACATTTGATTATAGTGAGGTTATCAACAATGATTTCAATATCAAGGAATTATTCATATGAGTTTACATCAATAAATAACTTGTATATGATGTGATGTTTGAAAATGGGTCAAAAGAAAATTTGTGCACAATGACACTTCTCAACACAATTTAATTTACAAGATACCACATGAATGGTTAAGGAATTTGATGTAAGGACACATGAAACTCTTGGGAAAATTATGCTACCTATTTATGTGTGTGATATTATAATAGATACACTAGTTATACTCATATAAAACACAAGTGTATTTGACATGTTGTTAAGATGCCTGTGGATGCAAAATCTCCACATAGTACCATCTATAGTGTATTAATGTATCAAATATATACACTATAACAAGGTAGTTGAAATTTTAAGAATACAATATGAGTAACCTATTAAACTAGTGGTATCTCCTCCACCCACACCACCACCATAATTATTTGTTAAACCTATTGAATATCATTACACATAGGTAATAATTGCACCTATGCAAGATCTATCTATACATCTAGTTCAAAGGGGAGTAGATGAATCTTCTATGAAACAAGTCTTATAACTATTATCAAATGAGAGAGTAATTTAAGACTCATAGAGACCATTATATACTATAACACATACTAAATTAATACCACAAACATTTCAACATGCTCCACAATAAACACAAGTACCAATACATTATCTTACTATACAACAGAGCCTTATTTTACCCTATTTTTGATTTAATAGTGTATAATAGGTATAAAATGTTGAAATATCATTTAGATTATAATATATGACATTTAATCATAAATATGAATGTAAAGGTTGAATTGATAATTGAAATTTATTGATAAGTGGCATATGCTAAATATAAAAAGTAAACCAATAATAAGATACTTAGATTTTTTAGTTTCTTGTTGACTATAGTAGGTGTATAATAGTGAGAAATAAGATAAAACAAGACTATAGTGGCTTATATCTAGAAATAAAGTTTGAGGCTATGTCTAGACAAGTTCATGCTCCATGGATAGCTACATAATGTGGCCTTGTTTGTTGACTAAAATCTTGTCGACTATGAAAATGACAAAGCTATACATTCTATACCACCTATGTTTTTGTCTACTAAGATGTGTGAGATATTTAAATTTTATCATTACTACAATAAACCTTTGTTTTCTTTCTTATTTTTGAAACCCTAGGTGTAATTGTGAGATCTAGAAACATGCAAAAAATAAGGGGAATTTTAATGGGTTGAGTTGACCCTAATCATACATGTTGATGATTGACTGATACCTATGTATCTAGATAATTCAAGGAGGGAATCAAGCCACACATAGTTATCCCACCTAGTGTGATTGTACAAGTGTGTTCCTTCATGATATGCATGTAACTAGTAACTTGGATTTGATACTTGACAATGTTAGTTCTTGACTTGTCTTAAAATGCTTCAAAATTTATTTGTAACTAATCCTAGTGATTGATATTGAATTTATAAATATTAGGATAGATTTACTCAATGTGAAATAGTGTGATAGATAAATTCTAGATAAATATCTAGTCCCTTTGAAATGAGGTTTTCATTCATTTACATAGTGATACTTTTGAATAATTTCCTTTAGTCAACTTGTGAAATGTGCCAAATGACCCATTTAAATGTTTCAAAATTTGGAAACTAGCCATTAAATGGTGTGGGGATAGGGCCATGCTAGGTGGACAAGTCTGGGGTAACAAATCTATCTGCCTAAAGTGGACCTATCATAGAAAAGCAAAGGAAAATGTATCGAGGTTAGAAGTAGTCTAATAGTGATATAAGGTAGATGAGAATTGACTTAAGAACTCCTTTATAGTAGCGACAATGAATAAAGGGATCAATCCTGCATATAGATAAATGACTAGAGGAGTGAGAAATAAGAGTTATATATTTGAATGTAAGTCAAGTGGTTCAAAATATGTCATGAATTAACATTATCAAGTATATGTGACTATATTTACATATTTACAACCCCCAAAAATCTTTGAACTTACATATTTAATCAACATACATGTGACCTTATGGATGATGATGATAGTTCCATTACTAGACCCAATTCCTTTTCATATTTTGATATACCTACGTCTAGTTCTTTTTGTTTGCAAAAGGTGACCCCTACGCCATATGATACATGCATACCCATAAATATCCCATTGATGGGATCATTGGTTAACATTTTTAAAATTTAAATATATGTTCAAAAACATAAAAACATTTAAATATCTCAAAAAAGAAAAAAATAGGACTTAAACATGAAATGATTGCTAGAGTACACTATTTACATATATTATTTATAACATGTTTTATATATGGCACATTATTTTAATATAAACATGCATTTCATGGTATATGAGTGTGATGCAAGACATACAAATCATAGATGGACACATAGATGTTGGAATCTCAAATACCCAATGGCCATGCCAATGTTGGGTGCATCTTATTTCACAGGTCACACTATCATAGGTTATATCTTTCTATGACATTTTACCACATTAAGATACCTAGATTGTTTATATATGTCTTGTTATTTAATCAGATATTAATCAATGCTACATGGATATGATGCTTTGTGTTTTAACCTAATTTGAGTTTGTAACCCTGATAGGATATAAACTTGAAATGTAATCATAAATTAAGATATGACATTCAATCTTACATCTAAATGTAAAATACTAAAATTGATTGTAATGATTTGAGAAGTGAAATACTCTAAACATAATAAATATAACAAAGTGATTAATACTTATATTTTTTGGTTTACTATCTGATTGTATTGTATTCTATAAGTGGTTATCAACTAAAAGTAGGCCTATGATTCATTTGGTTAGGAAAGCTCTCTATGTTTACATAGGGTTGGTTTTGTTGATTTGGCTCAATATCATGGGTTGATACTGACTTGTTCTAGTTGGTACTCACCTATGAAAAATGAGGGACATTGAATATATGATCACCTTCACTTGTCTTTGTATGCTTTGTATGTGTGATCCCAAACCCTTATGATATGCACAACTCTAAAAATTAGTCTACTTTTCCTTGAAACCCTATGTGGCTTATGAGGGTTACTAACCTTAAAAAATTGAAAATGTGTAATGGGATAAGTTGATCCCAATTGACATTGTTTTATGATTTATTGATACCTATATATCTAATACTCTAAGGAGGTAAATCAAGCCACACATAGTTCTCACACCTAGTGTGATTGTGAAATGGTACTCCTTTGTTACATGTATGCAACTAATGATTTAACTTTGATACTTGAAAATGATTGACTTGAATTAGATTTAACATTCTTTATTCTTGGATTGTGACTAATCCTAGTGAAAGATTCATAATTTAGGAAGAATAAGGTATATATTCTCAAAGTTTAATATTGTATATATGTGTACCAAATAACTACCAAGTCCATTTTGAATGAGACATTGATTTATTTATATATGAGCCTAATTAGGTAATTTATCATGCCACTAACATAAGAAAAATGGGCCTACCTTAAGGAGAGATTTAATTTTTAAAAGCATTCATTATTGGGAGATTGTTAGTTTCAAATAGATTATGTCAATATCAATTACTGACACTGATTGAATCTAATGGAATCAACCTGTGTACAAGTAGACAAAATTGGAGGTGTGAGTATGTTTGTGTAGGATATTTAGCAAGTTTGAGATATATAGTGAGGTTATTTTAGGTGTGTGATAGAAGGATGAAAGTGTCAAACTCATAATATAACATGCAAGTGTATGCAAATGGTAAATTAGGACATTATTTATACACTCAAGTCATGCATGGTAAATGTGTGTCAAGATTATCATTATCGAGTAATTAATACCATATTTTAGTATCTACACTTTGATATGATGTGAAAATAATATAAATGGATAGTGTAGAGTAGTTTTCACTTGTCATATGCTTCATTTATGTTATTACTCTTACATGATAGGGTAGTCATTAGCTATTTATTGTGTGCAGTATTTTAGCCTTGTTTGTGACATTTTTATGTGCCTTGATTGTGGATTCTTGATCTTGTGTGTGTGACATATTATGTCCCTTGATTATGGCCCCCCTTGATTACATTTCCTTAGCCTTGTTTATTACAACATCTATATGTCCCTTGGCCTCATTTATCACATTGCATAATTATGAGTGGATTAATATAATATTATTTTTAGAGCTTGTTGAGATTAGAAAATTTGTGGGTATTAATATCCATATCATGTACCTCCCCATTTTCATTTTATGTCATGATTAATATCATGCACCTATTTCCACTTAGTCTTATTTAATTATTATATCATTGATAGTTATTATATGTCCTAATTGATATATCTATATTGGCATGACACTTATATGACCTTCATTACATATGTTACATAAATGTTCTCTAATGACATATACATTAATATGATGACATATTCTCTACATTTTGACATGACTATACATAATTACATATTTATACGTGGCATGATATAATTAACTATTTATTTTGAGATGAGTGACTTATATAATACATCCCTAACCTTAAAATGTGGGAATTTTAGTGGGCTTATTAGAGATAAACAAGCCATTGTGAATATGAAATTCATATTTTAAGACAAAGTACAATATTCAGATATTTCATAGTGGTTCAAATATTATTTTAATTTATATAAGTGACATATATTTATACATTTATACAAATTATGGGGGCATATGCCATGCACATACACTCACTATATAGGCACACGAGGTATATAATACATATTAAAATATAATTGAGTACATATACCTATTTACCCCTAAAATATAGATATGAGAATCTAGGGTTAAAGGGAGAAAATATAGCCTAGGGTACAAGGATGATAGACTATCTCTAGAGTAGGCCAATTATTTATAAAACTTAGATAACCATATATCAAATTTATTGTAATAGGATGCTAAGAATAAAAGTACAACTATGCTAGATATTACAATGAAAAAAGATACTTGATTGGTTCTGATGCTATTATAAATCTATATTTGGAATAGGTAGAATGTGGACTAGATCTAGATTTTGGAACAATCATTTGATTCTATAAATTATGCTTCTGTAGCCATAGACACTTGCATCAACTTGGGAAAATTATGTTAACGATAATATTTGAATTAGATGTAGGTTTTTAGTACATAATACCTACTAAAATTAGATGTGACCATCTAGATTATTCTGGGTTGTGTGTCATCTTTACTCTGTGTATTCAGATCTGGGTCATGGATTAACTCTCCTTGTCAAATAGTAAAATATTAGTTCTTCATCTTTATATTAGTTGTGGGAAAAATGGGTTAGTGGGAGCATAGTTTTGAGATACCCCAAATACCCCTCTATCAATGAGCATTTCCTACATAGCCAATACTCCGAAGAGGGCCTTAGACTTACAAAGTTCTCCCCTATGCATTAGTTTGTGTGTGAATAATGTAATATGTGATAAATACAATAGTGACCTAGCTTGTAGCTTAGAAAATATAGCTCTTGGGATGCTCATTCATTACTTTAGACCTATATATGTGCTGTCCCTATGAATGATATGGATATAGGCAAAAATAGGGAAGCTTTTGTTCACTTAAATGCTTGATAGAATGATTTTGATAAGTTGCCTTAGTTTCTTTTGATCTTTTATAGGTTTGAAATTAATGAGGGATGATATTGTATTTATATCAATCCATTTGGATAATATCTCACATTAAAACACTTAGGTCGACCATAATAATATGTTTCATTTACAAATTGAATGACTTTAAGGCACTAAACACTTGCGTGAGGGTAGGACACTTGCATCGATGTAAAAGTATGACTGGGATGCAAGTGTTATAGTAGTTGGAAAATATGTGTAGTTATATAAGTTTTAGTGATGTAAGATAATTAGTTTTATAACATTTTGGGCAAGAGAAAAGTTTTGAGTCATCAAAATACAAAGGTTAGGTTAAGAGATAAGAAATAAGGTACAAAAATATAGTGTATGTGATCCCTTTAGCATCAGTAAAGGTATAAAAGATAAAGGTACATCCATGATATGTATTTTTCAAGTGTACAAGACTAAGGTGATATATAATTCAAAAATAGTGTCTAAATTTCCCCCCTTTAATCTAGTAATGAAATTTCTAGTTTAAAGGAAAAGGAATGTGTACCTAGGTGTGTATAACACACCTTGTCTTTGTTTGAGTCCAACTTGAGTGCTTTGATAGTGACTAACCTACAACCAAGAGTATGTTATAATATATAATTTGTGCATATAATCTAAAATTGAAATTATTTAAATGATTAAAATTGAAAGAGAGAAAGGTTTAGGAGTACACTTATGTATCAATGCAACCATCTTACCATTTGACAAATTTATTTGAAAGATATATCATTAAGTAAGATTATGAAAAATATAAATTTGGATAGTGGATATATCTAAGGAGATGGAGAGAGATATTGGAGAGAACTTCCCCCAACCTTAGAGAAAATACGATTTGCCACCCAACATTAAGATTAGCCCAATCATGTAAACTAATCATACTTATAACCTGGTAAGTGTGAATGAACCAAGTCAACTCACACTATAAAACTAGTGAGGATGGATGATGTAATAAAATATAACCTATAAAATTGAAAATATTAAGTGATTTAATCCCCTCAACCTTACCAAAAAATGAACTAACAATTGTAGTAGATTAACTCAATACAGTCTGTAAAAGTCCAACTTGATGGGTGGTGATAGTCCTTGAAAGTGTTTGGAATCTAAAACTGATTTGATTTTTAAATATTAGGTTCACATTGCATAACATATGCACCTTAGATATGTCTCATGCTGAAATTGTATATAAAAATGGTACCGATATATATAGTTCTACTACAAATGTGTATCTGAATCATATAACTATGTAACTTGTCTAATTCAAAATTGTGTAAGTGTGGAGAACTAGATTCCAAACCATGCCCCCACTATATATGGATAAATATAAAAAATGGTTTAATTTATAGTGTGGAGGACATATTTACAAAACATTCCCCCATTGTAATCTAGGTATGTTACATATTGAAAGTGTGGAGAATATTTTTCTGAAACATGCCCCCATTGAATTTAAATCTGAGAACTAGTGTAAGTGCCAATATGGAGAACATGTTTCCCAAACATGTTCCCATTTTAATCTAAATATATGAAATAATGTATAATTCATGAATCTATGGCATGCTCCACTTATATGCCCCCCTTTTTAGGTGAGGGAATTAACAACTGGTAGTTACCTTACCTCAAAAGGATAAGATAACCATGCAAACTATGAAATTAATATGTAGCATATAAAGAGAACATGTAGAGGTAAATATATCATTTAATCATGAAGAATGTGATCACACTAAGTCTTAAGATGCATGGTTTGAATTATTACAACATCTAGATAATACCAATACAAGCTCAAAAAGCAATTAAGCACAGACACAAGAGCACTAAAAAGTAAATCAAAAGACTATGGTCCAAGGAGACCTTAAACAAGGGGCATGATAAAATTTTGCACAATCAAAGGGACATCACTTAATAAAATGTACACAAAGCAGACATATTCAAATGTCAACATATAATAAACAATGACATATTCAAATGTCAAAGAGGGAAATAAATGCATGAGGCCTACAAACAATGGAGCATATTCAAATTCTCAAATAAAAAAGACAATAACAAGATAAAAAACTCAAGGAAGTGCATACATGAAATCATAAGAAACCATCATAAACATAACATACTAGTCCCTACATGATATGCGTTAACAAAAAATGTCAAGTAAATAACATAACAAGTACACTGAAAAAGATATAAGAATAGATAAATTCATGTGTAAGTACATATAATAACTAAAACATGATAATGTAAATTGACTGTAGAATGATATAACCTGGATGTATCATGATCATAGAGGTGGATGCCCCCAACATCCTAGCAATGTGAATAGAAGGAAATCCCAAAATCTAAAAGTACATAGATTGTGTATCTATGTATGTTTGTATCACACTCAAAATATATGTGAAACATGTGTATACAAGAAATATTGATATGGAATCTACCAAGACGTAAAAACAACATATATGTAAAGGATCTAATAGAACATGTAGATGCAAAAAATACTTTTGGATTTTTGAAGTTTTTTGATTTTTTTAGAATTTGTGAGACCTTGCAACCTTAAGTTGGATATTTTATATTGTTTGGATCATTTTTAGGTAAGTGGAAATGGTACATGGCATTTCATCCTCATGTTTTACATGTGCAATAAAAGAACTAATATTATCACTTGGAATATGGATCAATTTGCCTTCATGAGAGAAAGAAATACCTTACTAATTTTGGTCAATATTTGCTTCCATTTGATATAGCCAAAGAGTACCTAATGTAAATGAATGTGGAGACATGTTAGGCATAACCCAAACCTATATTTAAATTAATTTAGGACCACAAACCATTGGAAGTGTTACGTTTCACAAGGAGTCTTTTCAATCTCCTTTATTTTGTAAGTATTTTAGATTAAAGCCAATATGTTGTAAGCATCTTACATTGCAAGTAGTGTTTGTTTGTGTAATATCAATATGGTTATGCCAAAAATAAACACCACCCATGAATAGTGTTATTGTAAAATTTATTTGACATGGATACTTTTTGTGTTGTCTACCTTGGGGTTTTTGCATAGGATGCAAACCTTGGATTAGTCCCATATCAAGTTAACCTTGTATAGATCCCATATAAAGATTAGGAACTTCAAATTTTTGTTCATAATTTTCATTTGGTAATTCATATCCCTCATTTTTTTTAGGAATAAAACTTTGGTACTTCGAATGGGATATGTTAAGTTCCTTTAAATGAGTAAGGATGAAATACACATATCTATGCACATCCACGTATAAATTTGTAAATGACTCATATTATTTATGCAATGCTCTTTATTTCAATGGAGAAATGAGGCCTATAATAAAAATGAATTGTAACTCCAAATATGAAGGTCTAAATGCTAGCTCATATAATGTAATTTTGAAATGAATAGTGTAATCTTGAAGGGACCCATCTTCATGTTGTTTGAAATTGTTCAAATGTTCTAATGTAAATTTTGGCACCTTATAGATATTGAAAGCCATGAAGAATTCATCTTCTAATTGTGCAAAAGTGGTTAAGAAATCTTTTAGTAAGCTATAAACCAATTATGAGCCTCATCTAAAATGCTCATATGGAATACTTTTAGTAATTGTTTGTTATCTTTTTCCCGTTGACCAAAAGAATATACATAGTTAATCATGTGGTCAAATGGGTCCTTATGACTCAAAAAGAGAGGTAAATCTGGTAGTTTAAATTCTTTTGGATAAGGATATTTAGGTATATATTATGTAAGAGATTGATTATTGAATGAGGTAACATTTGCATTAGTATTATGGAAATCCATTTGCATTTGAAGTATAGAAACCTATTTTTGAATATCCCCAATAGTGCTCATCATATAAATAAAATAATCCATGGGAGTGGTGATGCTTGGCATAGGTGTTATCATTGATTCTAATACACCACCTTTCTTGAATATAGGCATATGAGTATCATCATCTTCATGGATAGCAAGTGTAAGTTTTGAATCACTGAATTTATAAATTTTTTGGTAATGGTAATGGATCTCTGAATGGTGGTACCCTTGGTATATAATTTGAAGAGCTTGGTTCATTCACCTTTAGTAGAGATATTGCAATTGGTATTGGAGGGAGCTTTTGGAAAGGTGCTTCTTTTGGTATGGTATAAACCTTTTACATGGATGACTCTTTTGGGGGATAAAGATCCCTTGGTTTAAAGACATTAGTTGCAAGATTTGGAACATTAGGAGCCTTTGGCACTTTATGTTTGTAGTCTTTCCCTCTTCTTGGTGCCTTAAAGCTACTTGGTGAAGACTACATGATATCTTGGTTAACCTTTTGAAAATTTTCAATGTCAAATGAAGGTAAATGAGAACCATCACCCTTGTTAAGGGGGACATTATTTAGAAATGTTGAAAGGGTTTAAATTAATTATTTGAAGGAATATCCCCCTTATAAGAAATTTGTAAATCAATCATAATTTATTTATGTATTTATGAAAACTTTTGATGATCATATGAAGGAACATCTTGGTCATATGTGCCAACTTTTCTAGTAGAATGTGCAAGAAGGGCATGATTATATGACTTGCTTTATTGGTGCCTCATTTATTTTTCTAAAAAATCTAAGCCTTGTCGATGTGTATTATATTTTAGAGATATAGGGTGGGTTATACCTTGTTCATGTTTTCTCAACCCTTGTCCTTTACATCCATTTTTAGCAAATATCAGAGGCCAAAATCATAAGATGGTGGTGTAGGTAGTAATAAAAAAAGTTATTTATCTTATTTAAGATTGATCAACTCATATCTTGAAATGATGGGAGCATGGACCTGATTAGAGGGATGGTAATTACCACCATTCAAATATTTGAGATTAAATGCTTTAACATTTGGAAGGATATAAGAGTAATAAATTTTTACCCCTTCTTTGATAGAAAGTTGGAGATTTTAATAATCATAGTCATCAAAGCAATCAATATCATCCATGATAAGAGAAATAAAGAATACAAATATTATGACAAGTCAAGTAAGAAATGATAGCCTAGGGAAGTGGAGGAAATAATGTATATCTTATTCAATGTAAGCATCTATATTATTTTTTTACAAAGCAAGCTTTAAAAGCTTATGAGAGAAGTTGGTTATAAAACCAACTAATAGGTAAATAACCTGAGTATAACAAAATATTAAATAAATAAACTAATCAAGTAAATTTGGATCATACATGATCCCAACAAAGTCCCCCTTGATCCAAATAAGTCTAGAAGATGAAAAATCTGGAGTATTGACTTTAAAGTCATCAAAGAAACTCTATATCAACTGCAACCAGGGTATTATACATCTTGGTACTGACCAAAACTAATGCCACTCCATACAGAAGCTTGCCCTATGAGTTATGGCATAAAAATCTGATGGACATAATAAAATCTTGCTCATCCTTTGTGATCATCATGCCATACTATAGTATAACATAATCAAAGCCTATCCAACTTCATTTATCTATATAAGGCTCCTCCCATAAGCCCATCAAGGTGACCAAACCATATTGTGTAAGGCACATCTCCTTGATGGTCAACAAATACCAATGACCTTTGCTCAACACTGAAGGTGATAGTAACTCATGTCAACTCATACTATCACTAATGATTGATCAAATACCAACCAAATTCATATCTTCTCCCCTATCAGGTGAGAGGTGAGAAGTTATGCAACAAGAGAAATAAAATCAAACTAACACTGTCTACTCCATGTCATGAATATCAAGTATATAAATCCAAAAATAGAATTTAAACTAAGAACACAAGAAAAAAAATGCTACTAAAATATATCCCAGTATTGAGCATAGTAGCTTGTACAAGACACGTGAATCATTGATCACTTAGAACAAGCTACAGGTCCATCAAGACCATAAAACTTGGTAATATAGGGCACCTCTTAATTAAAGGATGTATTAGAATAACCATAATAACTAGAGTAAACAAAAGATCTACCACTATAATGATCCACATAATTGGCCTCAACTTTCTTTTTATGTGGAAAACGTGGTCATCTAGAAGGACATACATCTATAAGATGTCTAGTACCACTACATTAGAAACATTTTGGCTCTTTCCTATGCTGAAAAGATCCAAAAGAAACTTAATCACTAGAATAACCATAGGAGTGAGAAGAATTATGATGGTGATGTTTGTGTTTTGAACATCCTAGAGAGTACTGATGAGAATGTTTTGGAGACTGTCTAGAATGGTGTGGAGAGTGTCTTAGAGAATGACCCAGAGTGTGTCTCAAGGAGTGTTTTAAAGAATGATTCTAAAACCATCACTATACATGCTAATTATCTCTATTATGGGACTTATTATTTTTATAGTGAGCCTCTTTAGTAGGCATATTATTCTTATTTACAAATTGTCGCTCATGTTGAGTCAACAACTCATAAATAGAGTAAAATGTGGTACCAATAAGTTTATCACTAAGCTGTAGCATTTAAATTTTTTTTATGTATGTAGAAATAAAACCATGTAATGTGATGGAAATCAAATTATGTTCATTAATTTTACCCCCTTTAGTATGATACTCTTGTTTCAAAGTTTTCAATGCAAGAGAGATATTTAGATACATATTCAGTGCTAAGCTTATTATTAAGAAACTACATTAAGAGATCAATATTATTATAGGCAAGTTGTTTGTCATACAAATATTTTAATACTTTCCATGTGCCAATCTTAATGGATTAAATATGAATAATATCTTGTGTAGAACATGATTATTTTAATAAATCAAGAGCACACTTATCGTATTTTAGATACTCAAGCATTTTCACAACATTAATGGGTGGCACATAGTCTTTTTTAGTTATTTACCATAAATTGTTAAAAGTAAGTGTATTTTCCATGTTCATTGACCATTAATTTTATTTTATTTATGTTAAGCATCTTTTTTTAGAGATTAGCTCACAATTTTTGCCATGGTGCCAAAAAGACAATCAAGTCGGAAAAGAGAATGCTATTGGGGTTAAGCCTTTACCCTCAAAATAGCTTCTGATTACAAATATTATGAGAGTTGTAAAAATTTCACTAACTATGCCATATAACTCCTATTACACCATTATTTCTCCAATATTTTAACAAAATAGAGTCAAAATGAAATTTTAACAAAAAATAGTTACAATGGATTTTAAAACCTTGACCACCCTATTGAAAGTGACTTACCAAAAATTGCCTATCCAACTTGCCTTTAATGAATTTTTGTAAATAAAGGCAAAATATTCTAGATCATTGTGACTTTTGAAAGAAGATTAAAAAATTACATGCATCTATCAAATGATTTTACTTTGCATGTAAACATTTATGCTTTGTGCTTGCTTGGTGGAACCCATGGGTGAAAGACTTTTGTATGAAATTAGTTTTTCCAAATAAATGGATTCTTAAATCCATCCTATTAAATAATTTAATTCCAAAATTGTACAATAAATATATTTGTACTGAAAGAATCTAATTTTTAGAAGTTAATTTTCTTATGGGACACCACCGTATCAAATTTTATTCTCAGCTATATTAATTAATTATTTTTCTTTAATTTTACCATCCATATTGTCTTAGGGTCACCATATAGGTATATCATGAATCCAAGTAAAAATAAAACATATAGATCACCATATAATTTTGAATTTGTAGAATAAAATAATTAGCACCGTACAGGTTTGGAAAAAGTCAAAAAAAAATCTTTCTGATTTGCTATCTCTCCCTGATGTTGACATCGTATAGGTCAATTTTGAATTAAAAAATAAAAACCTTTATATTCTCTACTTTAAAAACAAATTCTTTCTCCACTCAAGCAACATAGAGCTCCATGTCTACAAATAAGGTCTTTATTCCTCCTTTGTTTCTTGTTATGGCTTTGATACCACTTATAGCCCAAAGAAATGGAGGAAATAATGTATATTTTATTCAATGTAAGCATTTATATTATTTTTGTATAAATTAAGCTTTAAAAGCTTATGGGAGAAGAATTTGGTTATAAAACTAAATAATGGGTAAATAACTCAAACACAACAAAATATTAAATAAACAAACTAAATAAGTAACTTTGGATCATACATGATCCCAAAAAAACATCCTATATGGTACACTTAGGCAAAAATTATGTTCAAATATTGGGTTCACCAAATATTTAACCCTAAAATTTAGATATGAGAATCTAGGGTTAAAGGGAGAAGAGATAACCTAGGGCACAAGGATGGTAGACTATCTGTAGAGCATTCTAATTGTTTGTAAATATCAAATAAACATATACTAAATTTATTATACCGAGATGTTAAGAATATAAAGTACAAATATGATAGATATTATAATGAAAAAAGATACTTAGTTGGTTGTGATGCTAATACAAATTTGGATCTAGAACAGGTAGAATGTGGACTAGATCTGTATTCTAGAATAGTTACCTAATTTTATGAATTGTGCCTTTGTAGCTACATACACTTACATTAACTTGGGATAATTACATTGACACTATTATTTGACTTGGATGCAGGTGTCTAGTATATAATACCTATTAAAACTTGAGGTGACCACTTGGATACTTTTAGGTCCTATATCCTCTTCACTTTAGTGCATTCATATCTAGGTCATTGACTATCACTCCTTGTCAAATAGTAAAACCCTAGTTCTTCATATTCATATTGGTTATGGGAAAAATATATTAGTGGGAACATAATGTCAAACTAATTGAAAGACCCTTATATCAATGAGTGATACCTACATAGCTAATAATTTGAAGAGGCCCTTAGACTTATCTAGTTCTCTCCTATGTGTTAGGTTGTCTGTGAATCATGTAATGTGTGATAAATAAGTATAAAAATGACCTAAGTTTTAACATGGAAAATATAGATCTGGGATGCTCTTCCAATACTTAGACCTATAGATGTGATGTTCCTATGAATGATATGAAAATATGAGAAAATAGGGAAGCTTTTATTCACTTGAGTGCTTGATAGAATGATTTTGATAAGTTACCTTGGTCTCTTTTGTTCTTTTGTAGGTTTAGAATGAATGATAACTAATCTTGTAATTATACCAATCCTTTTGGAGAATATCTTGCATTAAAAAACTTAGGCCAACCATAGGAATTCATTTTATTTGCAAATTGGATGACTTTAGGGCACTATACACTTACCTTATGGTAGGACACTTGTATCAATGTAAGCGTCTGACTGGGACACAAGTACTTAGTCAGTTAGAAAATAGATGTAGGTCTAGAACTTATAGAGATGGAAAATAAGTAGGTTTATAATATTTTGTACAAGATAAAAGGTCTGAGTCATCATAATACATAAATAAAACTATGAAATAAGTAATGAGACATAAAAATATAGTGTATGAGATCCTTCTGCCAAGTATAGGAAAGGTCTAGAAGCTGAAGGTACATCTATGATATGTATTTACCAAGTGTACAAGATTGAGTACTATACAATTTAGAAATAATGTCTACAATGCCATGCAAGTGTAGACAATTTATCTTAATATAAATTATAGGTTTTCACATAAAAACATATTTGAGATATAGGTTCTTAGAATTAGAATATATATGGATAACATCTTATATGAGCTTGTAAAAATTCAATGGGGCATGATATTGGTTTATATGCCTAGATAATATTTCATATATCAGTTGACACCAAGCCAATGAGGCATGATACTTGTTGATGCAAATTTACATCTTTTACATTGAGCATTATTTTAGTTTTTTTGCAAACACAATTCAATGGCACTTGGAATTGAGAAACCTTGAATCTTTAAGTATGTATGTAGTGGTTAATTCATGTTTTTTGAGGTAGTGCACATTGAACTTCAGTGGCAATCAATGACCATGGCATTACTTATAGTGAACCCATTATGTGGTTCCCACCTTACCATCTTGGGGTATAAGATCAAAGATATATTAGTTGAGAAGGTTTGGGAATTTATCTTTCCCACCCAAGGGCTTGCATAGTTACTCAAAATTGGGGCAAAGTCACCCCAACTCTACATGTACTTCAAATAGGAATCACAGTTCTCCAATACTTCAATAAAGTAGCATTGTATCCAATACATTATAGTACAACATGGTTTCACCCACATACTAGAGCACTTATTCCTTGCTCTCAAATTTTATATTTTAGTTATAGTTCATATTTTAGATTTCATATATGACATTGATTATTACATTTCATTGTAGGTTTTCTTGGGGAAAGATGCACATTTGGAGCCTTATCCCAAAGATAGTGTATTGTACACACTCATGTATATATTTATTGTTTTAATTTAGTATTTATATTTCATTTAAAAATTTGAATAAAGGGGGGGTATTTGTAGACACTAAAATACAATATTAGACACTTGGAAAATTCAATCTTGACCTACATTTGTCTTACATGACTTGTGCATCTCCAAATAACTCTTGTTTATGTTATTTCACATCCACATGCTTCACTATGAGTCTAATCCTCCCATTTAGATTCCAGTCTCCTAAAAGAGCCTCTTAGTCTATATCGAACTAGTTATACATCTTACTCAAATGTCTCTAGGTAATAAAATTTGCATTCCTTTATCTTGAACATAAATTTCAAGCTCATAAAGTTTTGTCAATGAAACTATCTTGAGGGTGAATTACTTTCTCATCCAACGATGACTATTTTAAAAATCTCACCAATCCTTATGAGATGGCCTATTCACCTAGCATGTCAATGGTGTGAGAAATTACCCAAATGGACTCATATAAATATAAATTAAGGTCAATATTTTTACTCATATAACACCCATATATCACTCATCTAGACATTATATAACATTCATCTAGTACACATATATACACTACTTCATATTTATAAAAATTACCCTATTTTTTCCAATTGGTAAATCAGTCACTAGGAGTAGGCATCAACCAAGTTTCAAGCACACCAAAGTAAGTCAAGGGTGAATGTTGTTAAGTGTCAAAATTTAAATTTATAGGTGCATTAATATAATAAAGGATCATAATTTCACATTGACACTAAGGGGAATAAATACACATGGCTTGACTTCCTTATTCTAAGTAATGAATGCATAGGCAATGGTCAATCATCAATGGGGGTGATTGGGGTCATCTTATCCCATTACACTTCCCAAAATTTTAGAGGTTTCATCCCTTCACAAGTGGACCTAGGGTTTTGAGGAAAAATATATTGCTTTCTAGAGTTACACACATAGTCAATCATTAGGATCACATGTATAGAGCCATTGTAGCTAGGAATAGTGGAATGTATAGTCACATAGCCTCAAAATATCCTAGGATAGTAATGCCAACCTAAAGTTAGTTTTATCAATGGTTTTAACCTAGCCTAATGTTAGTGACCATGTGTGCATAAACAATCAGATCTAGACCATAATAACTCATAGGCCTGCTTCTAACCCCTTTCCACTGTTAGGATTCAATCATAGTTAGTCAGAGAACTAGAAAAATATGTACCTTGATCTCTTTATTATTTTTTTATATTTAGTGTATGTTATTGTCAAATCAATTTTAGTACTTTACATTCATATTTGTGCTTAATTATCCCATTGTAAAATTTGATTTACATTCAAGTTTATGACTTAATTAGGATTGTACAATATAAATTAGGGATAAAAAATTGGTTGAATGAAGACCAAAGTGGGGTAGTATAAGTCCTATATATACACAAATATACATAAGTAGGCTAAATATGATAAATAAGGGAGAATAAATTATGAAAAAGGGTCTTTCACTAGATTTAGGTTATAAACACTATTTTTGAATTGTAAAGCACCTCAATCTTGTACACTTAGAAAATACATATCATGAATGTACCTTAAGCTTTTATACATTTTTTCACTACTAAAAAGCTGCCATACATTATCTCTATGTGCCTAATTCTTATCTCTTGGTCTTACCAATGTCATTATGATGACCCAGGCCTTCTATCTTACCCAAAATGATATAAACCTACTTATCTTCTATCTCTACAAGTTTTAGACTTGTGCCTATTTTCCAACTACTTGCACATTTGAATCCCAGTTAGACTCCTATGTCCATGTAAGTGTCCTATTCCAATGCAAGTGTTCATTGCCCTAAAGTCATATAATTTATAAATGAAACATATTCATATGGTTGGCCTCAATGATTTAATGTGATATATTATCCAAAGGGATTGGTATAAATACAAGATCAACCCTCATTCATTCCTCACCTAGAAAAGACCTAGAAAAGACCAAGGCTACTATAACAAAATCATTCTATCAAGCACTCAAGTGAGCAAAAACTTCCCTATTTTCTCCTATTTCCATATCAATCATAGGACAACATATATCCAGGTTTAAAGTGCTGAAGGAGTATCACAAAAGCTATATTTTCTAAGTTAAAAGCTAGATCATTGTTGTACTTATCACACATTACATGATTCACACACAAGCCAACACATAAGGGAGAACTATATAAGTTTAAGGCCCTCTTCAAAGTATTGGCTATATAGGTAGTTTTTATTAACAAAGGGGTCTTTGGGGAAACTCAAAACCATGTGCCCACTAACCCATTTTTTACAAAACTAATATGAAGATGAATAACTAAGGTTTTGCTATTTGATGAGGAATGAAAATCCATGACCCAAATTTTAATACACCAAAGTGAAGATGATGCAGAACCCAGAAGCATATAGGGAGTCACATCTAATTTTAATAGGTATTCTATACTAGACACTTGCATCAAAGTTAGACACTAACATTAACACAACCATCCCAAATCAACGTAAGTTTCTATAAATATAGAGGCACAATTTATAGAAATAGGTGTCTATTCTAGAATCCAAATCTAGTCCACATTCTACCTATTCCAAATCTAGATTTGTATTATCATCAAAACTAACTATCTTGTTTTCATTATCATTGAAATATATAGGATAGCTATACTTTTCATTTTTAGAATATCTCAACATAATAAGTTCAGGATAGCTGTACAAATAATTGGCCTACTTTAGAGATAGTCTACCATCCTTGTGTCATAGGCTATCTATACCCCTTTAACCCTATATTCCTTTTAATCTAAATTTTAGGGTTAAACATAGGTGTATACGTAATTTACCTAATTTGATGTGGGTATGTGATTGTGAGTGAATGCATGTGTGCATAAAAATATAAATATGAATAATTTTAAACATGTACCTTCACCTACCTATATAATAGTAGAGTGTTTTGATGTATACTAGATCTAAAATTAAATTAACATGAACTCTTTACTATACAAATTAAGTGCCAATTGGTACGTGTATTCAATGTTCACGATAGTGTTTTCCCTAATTTTGATTAATGTAGATTAATTAATCTAATTAAGATAGAACAATGCAATGTAATTCAAATATTAAGGTATCAAGCATACATATGAATGTAAAATATTGACACTGATTCTTATTATTTGACAAGTGGCATATGTTAAATATAGTAAGTACAATAAAGGGATGAATACCTAGATATTTCAGTTGATTATCTAATTATGACTATATTATGAAAGTGAGAATCATGATAAAACAAGCCTATGTTCCTTCAATTTTGGAACCTATTCATTATCTATGTTGGGCCAATTCTATTGATTTGGATTAGTATCAATGGTCGACACTGACCTAATGGTCAGTAGTGACCTACATGGAATTAGGTCACAATGTTTGTTTGGACACATATTCTTGTCTTTGCTTGCTCTTTGTTTGTAATATAAAACCTTGATCGTGCATGTAACTCTATAAATTAGTAGCCTTTGCCTTGAAAATCTAGGTGTGATTGTAATCCCAATCACCTAATTTAATGATTGATTGTTACTTATGTATCTTATACTCTAAGGAGGGAAATCAAACCACACGTAGTTGCCCCAACAAATGTGATTGTGTAATTTGTGCTCTTTTGTTATGCAACTAATTATTCAACTTTGATACTTGAAAATGATTGCTTTGATTTGGATTTAGAGTGATTCAAACTTGTCTTATGATTACTCATAGTGATAAATTTTCAATTTGGGAAGAATAAGACAAATTTTCCCAATGTGTAATAGTGTATATATGTATATCAAATTGGTGCCCAATCCATTTTGAATGAGATCTTGTTTTGTTTATATATAGATCTAATTAAATAATTTATCATGCCACTGACATGCTAATTTGATGGGATGACCATAATGACAGGTTTGATTTTAGAAAATATCCTTTGTTAGGACTCGTGGGTTGGTATTGACTAGATTAGGTCATTATTGACTAGAGATATTAACCTATTTTAGTAGAATTGACCTATGTATAGGGAGATTGAACTAAGAGTCTAGAGATGTCTATGTAGTATATTTAACAGGTTTGAAACATGTAGTGAGGTTCATTTAGGTGTATAATATCATAAAAAAAGGATTGACTCATAAGATAACATGTAAGTGTGAGAGAATGATAGATTAGGACATTATTTGAGTGCTTAATTCATGTGTGGTGTGTGTCAATTTTGTCATTATCAAGTACCAAAGGCTATATTTTAGTATCTAAAAATGACCCCCTTTTATTATAGTAATGTAATTACTAGAGTAAAAGGATAAAATATACATGTGCATTCACAACACACTTTATCTTTGGTATGAAGCTCCAATTATGCAAGTCACTCGATAAAAAACCCTGCAATTTGTACTCAATATCCATATATTGACTATTTTAATTAGAAACTAGATTTTTGATTTTTTGAAATAACAAGGGTTAGAGTACACCTACATGTTGGTAAAAACCATGTTACCCTTGTAACTTGTTGGATATGATGCTTCCATATTGAAGCATTGGAGAACTTGTGTTTCCTTATTGAAATGCATGGAGATTTAAGGTGACTGTGTCAAAAATTTGTCTAACTATGAAGTATCTTGGGCTAGGGAGATAACATGACCCATCCATCATGATTGTGGGGAAATTTATGTAATGTAATAACCCAAATAATTACACATGTAAATGAGATAACCATCAAGCCTGGTTCACTCAAATAAAGTGAGCCAACCACTGTAAATGGATTATAAATTCAATTGTATAGTTTCATTGAAGTTTGTTCCATGTAAACAAAAAGCATGATTGAAAGGGAATGAACAATGTTCATGTCCCCACCATGAATACATGTTTGATTGTATAGTATCACTCAATGTATAATAAAATGAATGATTGAAATAGAATTAAAAATGTTCATGGCCCCCCATCATGACCAAAAAATTGATAAATGTGATGTGTAATGAAAATCATTTATCATTCAATTATAACTGTGTTATTGTGTATGTGTGCATGAACTAATATCATGCTTCATGAATATAAAAGTGTGTATATTTTAATGAACCAATATCATTCCCCCTAAATTTGTACCAATATATATAGAATGTTGTACATTTATATGTTAAATTTTATAATTATATCTCAAATGTATATGTATGTTGAAACCTGTCTTTCATATTCATGTAAATTTTATGGATATACCCATGCACATGCACCCAAGTATGTATGAATATATGATCAAATTTTATTATATGATTGCACATGTCCCTATAATCTGTGTCAATGTACCAATATTTTTCATGTATCTGAACCATCTAATATATGAACCATTCTAAATCTCTAAAATTTGTACTTTGATATATTTTTATGCTCTCATGAAGGCTTATGTCACTATTATAATCCCACCACAATTCCCTCCTTTTGAGATGATGGATGTATCTTGTAAGTCACTCATCTAAAAATAATATTTAGATACATCATGTTGTGTATGAATATAACATCATGTGAACACATGGAGAATATGTCATCACAATAATGTTATATCGATCAAAGCATGTATGTAATATATGTAATTTTGGGTATGTAAGTGTAATGGATACATAGGTATATCAATGATGTATGGAATATAAGGACATTTAAATAATAATATACAATAAAAGTGCATGATATAGATCATGGCACCACTCAATGTTAGCAATCTCAACAAATGCAAGTATTAGTGTCACACACGAGGCTAAGGGCCACATATAATGTAAATAATTTTTTTGAAACAAACAAGGCCAATGGCCACATGCAAGGGTACACACAAATTTCACAAGTAAGGGACATCAAGGGTGTCACATCAAACAAGGCTAAGGGTTCACACATGATCGTTAGGCATAAATTACTTATCCTTATAAAAGACTAAAAACATCAATGGAACATAAATGAAAGTATTAGTCTACACCATCCATATGTATCAATGTCACATTGTATTATAATAACATATTGTGTATCACTATGTAAAGTAAAATTAACTAGAGAGGCATGTGTAAGCAATATACGTAGCTCAACATGGAGAAAAATTCATATAAATATATAACCTATAATAGTGAAACTTATGGAATAAGATGCCCCCAATATCGACATGGCCATTGAGTAAAAGGAAGTCCAACATCTGTATTCCATGTGTAACTTGTATGTCTTGCATAACAATTTGATACTTTGAATAATGGTCGATGAAAAAGCATATGAATGCATGTATGTCAAAATAGAAGAGTAGTATGGATGATCAATCATGAAATCATCAAGAGACTATATACAATAGGTTATGTGTGGTGATATAATTAAAGGAATCATTGTAACCATTTGAAAATAATAAATGTGCACAATATGGATCTACATGAGTCATTGAATTCTAATCTTACACATATGATATTTTACTATAAGGAAAACTCATGCTATCATGATTGACACTACATTTAATATCTTTCACATAATATGTATAAGAAGATGTATCATGTATTAGAATTTATTTATTATTTGTATCATCATTATTACTCAAAGAAATAACTTATCTTATTTTCTTGTTCTAAGGATTTTACCTCTCTTGAAATGGAGTTAAACTCACCTTCATGATCAAATGCAATGCAACCTTTACTTTTATTGATCAGTTCACACATTTACTTTAACCATGATCCTCCAAGCACAACATTATATATGCTTATATTAGGAATAATTTTGAATGTATGACAACACACTTTTGATGCAAACATTAATTTTAACTTTATTGATCCTACACATGTTGCATATGCAATAGTTTGATCTATGTGTTGAAGGTAATATCCAATAAATAATGTAGTATACAAATTATGTAACTGGTAGTCCATAACCTTGACATTGGTACATTACTTACAATCTATGTGAGCGGTGATAGTGAAAGGTTCTTGATATGAGGATGGGATTGTAGTTACTTATTTTGGAACCATATTTGTGACATTAGATTTTTCAATTTTATCTTGATTTTGATTTTCTTTCATTAGAAACCCTTTTTTAAAGATGTTTTCTTGTTTATCTTGAGTTTTCTTTTACGTTTTCTCTTTTCAATGATTTTTATTTTAGTAACTTCTCTTGTTGTAACTGGTGAAACCTTTCTTGTTAGAATTTTCCTTTTATAACATTTAATTTTAAATTTGTTCCCTTTGTAACCTTTTCTTGTCTAAATTTTCTTTTTTTAAACTTTCTTGTTCTTATTGTTCCTTTTGTAATCTTTCTTGTTTTGATTTTTCCTTTTGTAAAATTTCTTGTTTTAATTTTTCTTTTTTTAACCTTTCTTGTTCTAATTGTTCATTTTGTAACCTTTCTTGTTTTGATTAGAATTTTTTAACCTTTCTTTCTCTAATTTTACCTTATTGAAGCTTTCTTTCTCTAGTTGTCCCTTTGTAACGTTTCTTATTTAGATTTTTTCCTTATATAACCTTTTTTTTATTTGTTATTTTTGTACTTGTTCCTTAGGAGATGTAATCATAGTGTGAGTGGGTTCCTTGATTGTAGAATTTATTCTAGAATCGTATGTTGGTTTGATTGATTTATCTATTATAGGATTACCACTATCAATGATACTTTGCAATTTGATTTCTTTGGAGGATACATAGGAGGTAATGTGATCAACCTGTTTCAAAGAATTTCCCTTCTAATCTCACTTAAACTCTTATTAGAATTATGTACTATTTTTGTATCATTAGTTGTACATGTATCTTTTGTTGGATTCAATTCTTGGGATTAAGTCTTTTTAGGCATACAAGATTTGGATAGAGATGTAGATATATGATTGACATTGGCATGATTTGGATTTTTTGTACATCTAATCTTATTTCAAATGATGTGATTATTAAAAATATTTATTTTTATTATAAAAGTCCTCTATGGATGTTATCATAATGACTATTTGATCTTAAATGGCTTCATAAGCATAAATCTTAGGTACTTCTATTAGATATGCATACAAAGGCCATTAAGAGGGTTTGTGGGAGGTGGTTGGGGATGAGGAGGAACATTCAGATGACCTCCATTTTTTACTATAAGATGGGTCACTTTAACTCTTGGGATAGTGAAAACATAGACATCCTTAGAGGGAAAGTAGTATTATCACTTTGAGGAAAGGTGGAAGGAAGAATAGAAGAATCCATAATAAGTAATTAATAAATGATCATTCTAAGACAATTGTGAAGAATTTATGGAATTAAAAAGAGGTTTTGGATAAAATAAATTACACAAACAAAACCAAAAAATTAATTGGAAAATGGGTACACCATTTGTCCTCTAGCCTAAATTTACTAAAAATAGTAAATCTCAAATTTCAAAAAATATGTACATATTGTGGTGAAAAAAAGGTTTTTCATCCACTCAGTATGAGTAATAAAAACCTCAGAGCATTTGAAAAATAGAGCCATTTTGATTGAAATATCATCCAAACAAGGAGTAATTCAAATAGAGGAAACCCTAAAGGAAGGCTAAGGCTGAAGGTGAAAATATTATTTGTGTATGGAAATAAAAAATTAGATCATGAAATGTTGGGAAAAAAATTTGAAAATTATTTTTCGTGTAAGGAAATTAGAAATGCAATATGAAACAATAAAACCAAAAAGTTTTAAAATTGAGAAGGATGGTTTGATAAATGTGTATAGGTTCAATAATATGTTTTTACCTAATTTTGATTAAGGTGGATTAATTAATCTAATTAAGATAGAACAATGTAATGTAGTTTAGATATTAAGATATGGCATTTAAGCATACATCTAAATGTAAAAGATTGAGATAGATTATTCTAATTTGATAGGTAACATATGATAAATATAGTAAGTATAAGAATGAGATAAATACTTAACTTTTATTATTAATTATCTGACTATGACTGTATTTTGGAAGTGAACATCAAGATAAAGTAGACCTATAGTTCCTTTAGTTTTAAAATTGATTCGATTGATTTTGCTGCCCTAGGTTAGTATCATTAGTTGATACTAACTTGTTGGTCGGTATTGACCTATGTAAAAGTAGGGCACAATGATTTTCAGTCACTTACATTTGTATCTACTTGGTCTATGTTTGTGGTCTTAAATCTTGATGGTGTGTACAACTCTAGAAATTAGTCTCCTTTACCTTGAAACCTTAGGTGTGATTAATAGGGATATAAACCTAAAAAATGGGGGAAGTGTAATGAGCTAATCTAAACCTAATCATCCATGTATAATGATTGATCATAGCCTATGTATCCAATACTATGAGGAGGGAAATAAATCCATAAATAATTCTCCCACCTAGTGTGATTGGATAATTTATGTTTTTTTGTAATATGAATGTAATTAATGATTCAAATTTGATAATTGACAATCCTTACTTTGACTTAGATTTTGAGTGCTTTAGACTTGGTTTGTGACTTCTCCTAGTGATAGATTTTCAATTTAAGAATAATATGGTATATTTTATTAATGTGTAATAGTGTATAGATGTATGTCATATTAGTTCCTAGTCCCTTTTGAAAGAGACATTGATTTATTTATATATGGATCCAATTGAATAATTTATCACACCACTGACATGATAGGATAATGGTATAACCTTAAACATATGATTATGTAATCACCTAAAAGTGGTAATTAAATGATAAGTGTGTCAGTTAAGTCAGCCTATTCTTAGCCTAGCCCTAGACCCATCCTAGAGCCTTTGTCATAATTTTCTAGCCATTATATAGACCATAGACACATATAGTCAGTTAGAACATAGTTCCAAGATATCTTTCCTAGATCCCAACCTAGTTTCTCTAATAGTCTACTAGGTGGAAATTAGTGCCACATTTGGGACACTACAGGCAAATGGTGCTAGTGTCCGCAATTAGGCACTATAGTCTTAGCCCTAACTCTTCTGAAGAGATATTTTTTCAAATGTGTGCCCCTCATAAGGTTGGCCTAATCATATTTTATTATCCACACAAGCTACATATCTCTAAAATAAAGTCTATTTGACCCTTATTCACTACATAGAAAATAGATGCAAAAGCCTATTCAAATAAAAGACAAGTTGAGAAAAATTAAGGTATTTGATCCCTATTATACCTTGCATACTACCATCTATATAAAAATTAATCCCAAATTTTAAATCTCAATCACATTCAAGGCATCCAAGTCCACTCTCATTAAAGCATTCAGTTGCACTTACATCAAGCACTAAGTGGGAGAACTACATTGAGATTGATCCCTCTTTGAAGTATTGGTATGTAAGGAACTCTCTTCATAGTAGGTTTTTGAGGATATCTAGCCTATCTTACTAACAAAAACATAATTATTTATCATGACATACTTGAAAGGAGGATTAGGGCTTTCACACTAAATCAAGTTTTCTAGGCACAACATAGAGCTCCAAAATTCATACTTATAAGAACAAGACCTAAAAACATAGGTGCAGGTGCTCTTGGAAAATGGGAATAATCATGTAAAAGGGACACTAACGACAATTTAAGGACACTACAACAACATGGCATGAATATTCATGTGGGGTGCTGCTGTCCAGTGAGCAAACAAATCCTATAATTCTATTGATGACACTCAAAACTATCTAGAACCCAATTTTTAGAAATCAAATCATCCATGATAGTCATTTTATAGATAAGTTTCTATTTAAGCCTATTTATTACTATTTTTATAAATTCAAATAAGGTAAAATCCCATAAAAAATTAGTGCTTAATTATTGCATATTATTTGACTAATTTAGACATCTCATCTCTTTAACCAAACATAGGAATTAAACTTGTAAAACCCTAAAAGGTTAAATCATTTGGTGAACTGAACTTACTTCAAATATTGATTCAAACCCTAATTTGCATTAATGAAAAATTTTGTGCCATAGATTAGGGATGAATACTTCTAATTTTATAATTTTTTTAGACAACCTAGCTAATTAAATCAATTTCATATTAGGGTTTAAATATATTTGAATACAATTTAAATTTGTTGCAAAGAAACCCTAGATTAAAAAACCCTAACCCTAAATGCACTTAGGGTTTGTATCCTTTTTATATTTATACTCAAATTTTAAATCCATATATATTCTGGTTTATACTTCATATAATCATGATCATAATGACATAATATATTAATCACTTTTTGTTGTAAAGTTTAATGCTTTCATTTGAATGCTTGTTCCCTTTAATTCTAAATGAACTCAAAAAATACATAAACACATGTATCAATGATAATTTATATCAATTGAAAAAGATGTAATATATCATAAGATGTTATCTTTATCCTATACAAAAATTTATTAATAAACAAACCTATACACACATAGAGGATTTATCACTAAGCTAACAACTATGTTTCAAGCTTCAATGCCATATCTTATGTACAAAAAAGAATCTCCTTCTCCTTCTCATCTCCATGAGGGTGATATATTATTTTCCTCTAACCAAGCCCATGATATCACTCCTACAATAGATGAAGCAACCTATACCAATGTTACTATTTCCCATACTCAACTTATTCATACCTCTTCTCTATAAGGTGCGTTCTTATATGTTTAATAAAAAAACAACTAGGGTTTGCACTTGTGAGACTCTATGTCATCAAATTATCAATCTGAGAAAGATAATTTCAAGTTTACAAAATAAGAGTCAATTATTCCATGAAAATATTACAACATTGGAAAATCAATTTACAAGACAAAGGCCTCCAGGGCACAATATTGTAAATCATGTATATGCATCTTCACCTAGTCAATTTGTGTCAAACAATGTTACATATCCAAATCATAAAAAAAAAAAAAACATATACAACCATTGATTCAAAAATCATTCAAATGTTAAATAAGAGCTGTAATGAGATACTAAAGGACATGATGAAAACTAAGTTGCTCAACCTACCCCCTCTACACCCAATGAGGAGATCCAAATATTTTTGTGCATATAATAGAATGCATGGGCACCACACCACTTCATGTTTAGCATTAAAAAAGGAAATACAATAGATAATGGATAAAAATGACTTACATAGTGACACATCATCCACATAACATATAATAGCACATCTACCAATTCAAAAAGGGTCAAATTTAGAAATAATACAAAAATGGTTACCAATGCATAACTAAGAACAAGAAAAGGTTCAAAAAACATAATCACAAAAGAAATAGTACAACAAACACAAATAAATGAAGCAAATATACCTCTCCAAAATGAGGCTAAACATTCAATTTGGTATGGGTTTGGTCAAAATTATCTACAATAGTATGATTATCATAGTCAAGGTTTGGGCAAGTAAACCCAAGGCATCACTACTATTATAATAGTTGATAACATTGGTCAGTAAGGTTTGGGATTTATTGAAAACCCTAAATCACATTAGTCACATATATAGTTTATCAAGGCAAAACATCTAGATACACATGAAATGTTACAGAAAGAGTAAGAGCTTAAGTTGAAAAGTCAAAATCATGCTACACAAATAAGCATTCTCAAAACATGTTTTCTAACAGAAGAGCCTCCATAACACCATATGTCTACAATAAGCACAACTTCAAAGGGAGAAGTCAAAATCAAATCTTCCAAAACACAATTTAGAAAGGCCAAATCCATAGTATGAGGTAGTTCCCTCCATCACACTAGGTTAATATTATTTCCATGATAAACAATACTCAGATTACCACTACAACAACATTCAACTATATCATAACAATCACACTGCATGAGAGATTATCATTCTTATTTTTGACATAGGCCACAATGATAGTGAGTCTCCCATGAGACTCATTAGTTAGTATGGTTCCTACTATTATGCATACTTCCTTCTATCTCTCACTCTTTATACATAGTTAATTTTTATTTTCTTGTACATAGCTTATATCTAGAAAATACAAAAATAATATAACATGTCAAAATACAAAAATATTCAAATATTACTCAAAAAACATAAAAATAATATAAAATGTAAAAATACAAAAACATTCAAATATTACTCAGAAAATACAAAATTCATAGATTGTATGCATTGCTATGTTTACATTTCTACTACTTGCCAAATATTACACATTGCTAGTTATTTTAGTATAGTCAATTTTATCATACACATATTCTTCACTTGTTCTTGTTGAGTGCTTGAAAATTACATATAGGACTGCAGTCCACTACATTGATCCATACTTTCTATCATCTACCCATTGGGGTCATATACATCGATCTAGGTTTATTCATTTGATACGTCCACCCACTTGGGGGCATCTCATACACAATTACTATTACTAGGTTATATCCTTCCATTTTATAAATTCTAATTTATGTATTAATCTATATTGATTATGATCATTGTTGCTTATTGTTTAGATTTTTTATCGACTATCACTAGTTATACTCAACATATGTACATATTTATATTTACATAGATTTATAATACATAGTTATATATGCTTTCATTTCTAGATTTCCTAGATTAGACTTGATTATGTTTCTTATGCTTCTTTTATTCGAGGGAATTTGAATATGCCATTATTCTTTGGCTCTATGTAAATTCTCTATTTGTATGACTTGGACATGTACCCATGTCCCTTGTGTGTGCTTTTCTGCTTGTTTATGCATACATTTGAATATGTCCTTCTATGTGGCTCTAAGCCAAATTGCTTGCATATGTGGAAATTTGAACATGTATTTTTATGTCCTTATTCTCAAATTTAGTGACATGTTCTTATGTCCCTTATATTATGACCCCTTGGCCTACTTTTTCATGCCTTATATGCTTGTATGTATGCTTATACACCATGACACTTTATTGTTATACACACCAATTTTTGATGCCATGAGGAACCTCATGCATCTACCCTTCCTACTTGGGTGTCATGATGGAAATCATGCCCCATTCTACTAGGTAGTTACTAAAATTTGTTGCTATATACATTGATTACATATATCTTGACACCCTTGTGGAATGATAGATTACAAAAAATATTTTACATTACTTACTCATGCTCAAATACTTTTACATTTTGATGTTATATTTGTACATTGTATTGGAATATCATGCACATGTTTTGGATAATTTTTTTTTTAGAGCTACTTGTTTTGAGGATAGTTCTTACATAGATTTCATAAATACCCTCAAAAGAGGAGGCATTCATAGGGGTTTGTCACAGAGATCAGGCTCATAATTTGCTATTCATAGATAAATTTCAGCACATAGGTTTAGTTTTAGAAATCAAACAAAAGAAAAAATAGAGACTTAGAGAATAGTTCAAATCACCCAGATTTTAGAACAGATAAACATTAGCACCTAGATTTGGACACTAGCACCACAAGGAACTAATGTCCACTACAGGGCACTACTATCTAGTAATCCCAACTTTAGGACAATGCAAATTATTTAGACTAGTACACCAGGTATAATACATATTTTCATAGATACATTCACAAGTTGATAGTTATGTTTAGATTTTGCTCAAATACATTCATTTTAACTTATATTCATACTAGTTACTTATATTTGGGGACATCATATGTGAAATGATCACTCCTACATTCAGTTCAGATACATAGATTTAGTTATTACGTATTTAGTTCAGATTTAATATACTTAGATACCAGATTAGGGGTGTGTGTGTGATACATAGTTTCCATATACTCAACTACACATAGGTTAATCAGATGGAATGACAAACTCCATGTCATTATATACACTTTATACACTTTCTACCACATTCTAGGTTGTCACCATATTCATGCCTTGCTCCATCTGTAGTGGTTGGCATTCTTGAATGGCCCAGATCCACCTAATTTACCTGAGTGGCTATGAAACTAACATACATAGTTAGATTTACTCAATTAGATACTTTCATCAATTTACATAGTTTAGTTATAGATTAATCTACTTAACTTTGGTGGGAAATTATGGAGTCATGGCCTACTTGAGTTCTTGAGCCACCCACATGAGAGGGTTAGACACACTTATAGTCTTATCCAAGCTATTCATAGATTATTATCCACCTATCAAGGTGGGAAATGATGGAGTCAAAACTAGATTTAGTTATTGAGCCACCCATATGAGGATTGAGCAAGCCATTATTTCAATCTAAGCTATTCAATGATACGATCATTATGTACACTCACACACACGAGCTATCACTAGGTTCATGCATTGGTTTATGAACCCAAAGAGGTGTATTCATTCCTTTCCTCTCTCTTTACTTAGATTTACTTAGTTACTTTATTTTATCACAATTTTTTTCTTTTGATCATCTCTTAAGTAAGGATTGATTTGTGCATGTTTCATTGCAGGACATAACTTTGGATCATGTTTCACATACATAGACCTAGATTCACATATTTAGACTCAGCTAAATGGGATTCACTTCCAAGGTAAGTCCAAGTATGATTATTTTTCCTTTATACTAGTCATTTCACTTTGTTGGATTTAAAGCATAAAGGGGGGGAGTAAATGTAATCACCTAAGAGTTGTAATTGGATGTTAAGAGTGTCGCTTAAGTTAGCCTATTCCTAGATTAGCCCTAGACCTATCCTAGAGACTTTGCCATAATTTTACAACCTTGTGTAGACCATAAACAACTACAATAAGTTAGAACATAGTTCCAGGATATCTTTTCTAGATCCCAACCTAGTTTTTCCAATAAATTACCATGTGGACATTAACGCTACATTTGGGACACTACAACCACATGAAAATAGTTTCCCCAACTAGGAACTACTATACTTAGCCCTAACTCTCCCAAACATATACTTTTTTAAATGTGTGCCCCTCCTAAGGTCAGCATATACACATTTTCTTATCTACACAAGCTACATATCTCTATAAATACAAGTCTACTTGACCTTTATTCACTAGATGGAAAATAGATACAAAAGACTATTAAAAAAATATATAAGTTGAACAAAATTAAGGTATTTGATTCTTATTCTCCCATAATTCTTCATACTACCATTTAAAATAACCCTAAGCCCATTTTTCTAATATTTCAAATCTCAAATACATTCAGAGCATCCAAGTCCACTCTCATTTTATCATCAACTTGCACTTACATCAAGCATTAGGTGGGAGAACTACATCAAGATTTATCCCTCTTTAGAATATTGGTATGTAGGCAACTCTCTTCACAATGAGGTGTTGAGGATGTCCAACTTATCCTACTAATGAACACATAATTATTTCTAATGCCATAATTTCATGAAGGATTAGGGTTTGCACACTAAATCAAGTTTTTTAGGCACAACATAGATCTCTAGATTTCATATGCATAGGAACAAGACCTAAAAACATATGATCAAGTGATCCCAAACAATAGGAATAGTACTATAAAGGGGACACTAGCACCATTTTTAGGACACTACAAAAACATGAATCTATTGTCCATGTGGGGTGATACTATCGAGTGAGAAAATAGATCCCAAAATTCTATTGATGACACTCATAACTATCCAGACCCCAATTTTTAGAACCCAAATTATTCATGATAGTCACTTTCTATATAAACTTATATTTAAGCCTATTTCTTACTATTTTTATAAATTCAAATAAGGTTAAAATCCATAATAAATCAATTCTTAATTATTACATATTATTTGACTAATTTAGACATCTTAGCCCTTTAATCAAATATAGGAATTACACTTGTAAAAACCTAAAAGGTTAAATTAGTTTGATTTTATAAAATAGTTGTTGCTAGAGTAGGTTGGTACTGACCATACAGGGTCAGTATCGATTGGAAATACTGAACTCATTTTGATGGAACTGATCGATGTCTAGGCAAGTTGAACTG